>JAVTVY010018932.1:0-80968 GCA_036873755.1 Hanleya hanleyi | reverse complement strand
GGGTGTACATTCCGATTTGAGGGATGTTCGCGTCATCTGTGACGTCATCGGTGACGTCATCGGCACGAGTAGTAGCGAAAGTGGACATTTTCGGGCAGTACATGAAGGTATTTGGGGTCGAGATGGGCTATTCACGGTTCGAATGCGTCCTGGAAGGTGTCATCTGGTAGTTCTCGGGGTGTACATTCCGATTTGAGGAATGTTCGCGTCATCTGTGACGTCATCGGTGACGTCATCGGTACGAGTAGTAGCGAAAGTGGCCATTTTCGGGCAGTACATGAAGGTATTTGGGGTCGAGATGGGCTATTCACGGTTCGAATGCGTCCTGGAAGGTGTCGTCTTGTAGTTCTCGGGGTGTACATTCCGAGTTGAGGCATGGCCGAAGCATCTGTGACGTCATTGTTGACGTCATCAGTAGGAGTAATAGCGAAAGTGGACATTTTGGGGCAGTGAAGGAAGGTATTCGGAGTAGAGAGGAACCATCCTTGGTCCGAATGCGTCCTGAGAGGTGTCATGTTGTAGCTCTCGGGGTGTACATTCCGAGTTGAGGGATATCAACAGCATCTGTGGCGTCATTGGTGACGTCATCAGTACGAGTAGTAGCGAAAGTGGGCATTTTTTAGCAGTGAAGGATGTTATTTGGTGTAGAGATGGACCATCCGCGGTGCGAATGCGTCGTGTGAGGTGTCGTCTTGTAGCAACGCCCACCAAAGCCATTCTTAATGCTTCAACGCCCTGGTGAAATAGCTCAGAAGCTCTGATATTCCATGGAATTGTCACTAATTTTTCGAAATGCAGTGACGCCCTCGACGCCCGTCGTTACGCTTTAACACTCTAACATAACACTATGATATAGACCGGAGAGAGAACAACAACAGCAACAACAACAAGGATGACACATGAGAGAACAACAACAACAAGAAGTTTTTTTTCATATAGTTTATTCTCCCCAATGTTACATCATACCCACGCTAGGGGAGCCGCGTTGGGTATATTTACAATTCAAGAAGATTCTTGTCCAATCAGAGGCCACCATTTGCATGTTTCATATTCGTTCCTGTCCGTTAGATGTATTCTTGTCCAATCAGAAGTCTCCATTTCAGAAAGTTCCATCTTCGGCCATGTTCGCTCTGACCGTTTATTCTAATCACCGTCGGGCAGGCCAGGATACGGTTGAGGCAACATGTCCTCAGATAGTTGTTTGCGCATTCTGAGAATCCATCAGTGCATGGGTGAATACTTTCATCCGATGGGGGTGGTGGTCAGTTTAACCACGAAGAACGTAACATTGGTTACCCTCTCCACTATCCACTTGGTATTGGGGCGTTGTTGTTGGGCCCATTCCAAGGGATCCACGGTGGCCAGGTTCTCCAGCATCGTCTCTAGCGACGCCCGGTTAATGATGGTAAACGGCTGGTCAAATACCCGGATGTTACTGCTCGGGTAAAAGTATCGGACTTGATCTGTCTCCTTATGCTGCAGCACATAACCAAACGCCAGATTTAATTTGAAGGACGTTGCTTGGTCATCGAAGATGGCTTCCACGTAGCTGCATAGACGGGCGAGGTCGGTCAGTCGAAAATTGTAGATATCTTGAATAGGGCGATGACGGTGGAAACAGTGCCGTATCATGGTCCAATGGCGCCGATAGATGTCACTCACTGGATGGTCGTCCTGTAACAGATCGCTAGGGGCATCCACAGCATCTTCCGAAAAATGTTCGATGCCGTCAGGCGTATGACTCGAAACCGTACCGCTGGGGTCCGGCTGGATATCCAGGCCCTCCCGGACTGTAGGTATAGGCGGGCTCTTCGTCATCGCATCACCAATGGCGTTCGTCTCCCCGGGTTCATCTTCTCTGGCTCTGACCTTCCGCGGCTCCTCTTTAGTAGAATGTTGTCGCACATGCCATGGTACCGGGGCATGAATCAAACGTTGGTGCTGTCTTAACCGACTGGGTCGTTTGAAGAGTCGACCACAATCGTTACATTGTACCATCACACCCTCGTGGAGTGCCTTCTCATGGCGCAGTAAATTATCCTCCCGATTGAATGATCGTGCACAGATTATACAAGTATACCGTGCATCGTTGTCGGTGGAGGCCTCGTGACGTCGTAAACTTTCTATTCGAGCAAACTGCTTCTGGCAAGTTGTGCAAGTGAACATCTTGGTAGTTGACAGAGTATCGGATGAAACGACCAGGCCGCTTCCCTTTTATAGTACGCTAGCTGGTGATCTATTTTTAGCACACTCAGTTCAACTACCCCAAGTCGAGAACCAGACATATAGAGTATGTATTGCATGCTATGGTATTCATCAGTGCAAGGGTGGCACATTCAGCCGATGGGGGTGGTCGGTCAGCTTGGTAACGAAAAACGTGACATTGGTCACCCTCTCTACGACCCATTGTGTGTTGGGGCGTTGTTGTTGGGCCCATTCCAAGGGATTCACGGTGTCCAGTTTCTCCAGCATTGCCTCTAGCGCCGCCCGGTTAATGATGGTAAACGGTTGGTCAAATACCCGGATGTTACTGCTCGGGTAAAAAATATCGGGCTGCTTGGTCTGTGTCCTTATGCTGCAGCACATAACCAAACGCCAGATTCAACTTGAAGGCCGTAGTTTGATCGTTGAAGATGGCTTTTACGTGGCTGCGTAGGCGGATGAGGTTGGTCAGTCGGAAATTGTAGATATCTTGAATGGGGCGATGACGGTAGAAACAGTGCCGGATCATGTGCCAATGGCGCCGATAGATGTCACTCACTGGATGGTGTTCGTGTAACAGATCGCTAGGAACATGTATGGGTTCGTCCACGAAGTGCACTTTGCTCTCCTCGTCGTGCAAAATCTGGCCCAATGTCTTGTCGTCGGAATTTGACTGTTGAATTAGGGCGACATCATCATCTTCAACCCTCGTGCGATGGGTGGGAGTTCCCGCTTTCTCCATACTGGTGCCTACGGACTCTTCTACCTGCAGACGTGACTGCAGAACAGGGTGTCGTGTGCGTTGGTGTCGTTGGTGTCGTTTGAAAATCCGACCACATTCTTCGCATGGACGCTTGGGCACTTCATGGCGTGCACGTGTGTGGCGCTGTAAATGATCTGGGCGCTGAAACGACAGTGTACATATCGTACAGCTATGCCGGGCGGTTCCTTCGTGCTTGGTAGCCTCATGGCGGTGCAAGTCCTGCAGACGAGTGAATGCTTTCGAGCACGTAGTACAAGTGAACATCTTGGTGGTTGACAGAGTGTCTGATGAAACGACCAGGCCGCTCCCCTTTTATAGCACGCTAGCTGGTGATCTATTTTTAGCACACTCAAACGAACCCCCACAAACAGGTCAGTACCATCTCCTTTCCTTCAATTCACATCGAAAGTGACGTCATACCCCAACATGTCTAAACATGATCCGACAGCATGAAAAGGATGCAGGTCAAGTGCACTCAATGACCTGGTGTACAAACGACCTTATATGACCACTCACTCACTCATGTGTGTGTGTGTGTGTCTGTTTACCTGTGTGTGTGTGTACGTATGTGTGTGTATGTCTGCGTATGCGTGTGTGTATGCATGTGTATGTATGTCTGTGTGTGTGTGTGCTTGCGAGTGTGTACGCGTGTGTGTATGCGTGCGTGTGTATATGCGTCTGGGTATACGTGTGTGTGCGTGTGCGTGTGTGTATGCATGTGTGTATGCATGTATGCCTCTGTGTGTGTAAGTGTGTGCTTGCGAGTGTGTTTCTTGGATCGGAGTTCTTGGAGCTCAAAGCCTATGGAGCTCAGAGCTCGGAAGTGACATTTGCATATGACCTCTCTGAGGTCACTTTCGCTTCCGTTCACGTGATCGGAACTGACCTTTGATCCCGGCGCGCGAGGTGCGCCACCGCACACCAACAGCACCACCACCAACGCCACCAACGCCACCATCAACGCCACCAACGCCACCAACGCCACCATCAACGCCACCAACGCCACCACCAACCCCACCAACGCCACCACCGGGCGTCAACGCCCGGTGGTGGTGGTGGTGGTGGTGGTGGTGGCCGGAACTGACCTTTGACCCCGGCGCGCAAGGTTTCCACCGCACGGTGGAAACCTTTACACCGCGCGCGCCGGGGTCACCGGGCGTTGACGCACACACACGTATACCCAGACGCATATTCACACGCACGCATACACACACGCGTACACACTCGCAAGCACACACACACACACAGACATACATACACATGCATACACACACGCATACGCAGACATACACACACATACGTACACACACACACATACACAGAGACGCATACACACATACAGTCATACACACGCACACATATACGCGTGAACACACTGACAAGCACACACACACGTACACACACACACACACACAGATGCATACAAGCACATACTCACGCATATACACGCACACGCACACGCCTACACACACATACACACGCACACAGACGTATACACACAGACGCAGACACACAGGTAAACAGACACACACACACACACATGAGTGAGTGAGTGGTCATATAAGGTCGTTTGTACACCAGGTCATTGAGTGCACTTGACCTGCATCCTTTTCATGTTGTCGGATCATGTTTAGACATGTTGGGGTATGACGTCACTTTCGATATGAATTGAAGGAAAGGAGATGGTACTGACCTGTTTGAGGGGGTTCGTTTGTGTGTGCTAAAAATAGATCACCAGCTAGCGTGCTATAAAAGGGAAGCGGCCTGGTCGTTTCATCAGACACTCTGTCAACCACCAAGATGTTCACTTGTACTACGTGGTCGAAAGCATTCACTCGTCTGCACGACTTGCACCGCCATGAGGCTACCAAGCACGAAGGAACCGCCCGGCATAGCTGTACGATATGTACACTGTCGTTTCAGCGCCCAGATCATTTACAGCGCCACGCACGTGCACGCCATGAAGTGCCCAAGCGTCCATGCGAAGAATGTGGTCGGATTTTCAAACTGACCAGTCAGTTGCTGCGACACCAACGCACACGACACCCTGTTCTGCAGTCACGTCTGCAGGTAGAAGAGTCCGTAGGCACCAGTATGGAGAAAGCGGGAACTCCCACCCATCGCACGAGGGTTGAAGATGATGATGTCGCCCTAATTCAACAGTCAAATTTCGACGACAAGACATTGGGCCAGATTTTGCACGACGAGGAGAGCAAAGTACACTTCGTGGACGAACCCATACATGTTCCTAGCGATCTGTTACACGAACACCATCCAGTGAGTGACATCTACCGGCGCCATTGGCACATGATCCGGCACTGTTTCTACCGTCATCGCCCCATTCAAGATATCTACAATTTCCGACTGACCAACCTCACCCGCCTACGCAGCTACGTGAAAGCCATCTTCAACGATCAAACTACGGCCTTCAAGTTGAATCTGGCGTTTGGTTATGTGCTGCAGCATAAGGACACAGACCAAGCAGCCCGGTATTTTTACCCGAGCAGTAACATCCGGGTATTTGACCAACCGTTTACCATCATTAACCGGGCGTCGCTAGAGGCAATGCTGGAGAAACTGGACACCGTGGATCCCTTGGAATGGGCCCAACAACAACGTCCCAACACACAATGGGTCGTAGAGAGGGTGACCAATGTCACGTTTTTCGTTACCAAGCTGACCGACCACCCCCATCGGCTGAATGTGCCACCCTTGCACTGATGAATACCATAGCATGCAATACATACTCTATATGTCTGGTCCTCGACTTGAGGTAGTTGAACTGAGTGTGCTAAAAATAGATCACCAGCTAGCGTACTATAAAAGGGAAGCGGCCTGGTCGTTTCATCCGATACTCTGTCAACTACCAAGATGTTCACTTGCACAACTTGCCAGAAGCAGTTTGCTCGAATAGAAAGTTTACGACGTCACGAGGCCTCCACCCACAACGATGCACGGTATACTTGTATAATCTGTGCACGATCATTCAATCGGGAGGATAATTTACTGCGCCATGAGAAGGCACTCCACGAGGATGTGACGGTACAATGTAACGATTGTGGTCGACTCTTCAAACGACCCAGTCGGTTAAGACAACACCAACGTTTGATTCATGCCCCTTCTCCACGATTCGGGCGACAACATTCTACTAAAGAGGAGCCGCGGAAGGTCAGAGCCAGAGAAGATGAACCCGGGGAGACGAACGCCACTGGTGATGCGATGACGAAGAGCCCGCCTATACCCACAGTCCAGGAGGGCCTGGATATCCAGCCCGACCCCAGCGTTACGGTTTCGAGTCATACGCCTGACGACATCGAACATTTTTCGGAAGATGCAGTGGATGCCCCTAGCGATCTGCTGCAGGACGACCATCCAGTGAGTGACATCTATCGGCGCCATTGGACCATGATACGGCACTGTTTCCACCGTCATCGCCCTATTCAAGATATCTACAATTTTCGACTGACCGACCTCGCCCGTCTACGCAGCTACGTGGAAGCCATCTTCAATGACCAAGCAACGTCCTTCAAATTAGATCTGGCGTTTGGTTATGTGCTGCAGCATAAGGAGACAGATCAAGTCCGATACTTTTACCCGAGCAGTAACATCCGGGTATTTGACCAACCGTTTACCATCATTAACCGGGCGTCGCTAGAGACGATGCTGGAGAACCTGGCCACCGTGGATCCCTTGGAAAGGGCCCAACAACAACGCCCCAACACCAAGTGGATAGTGGAGAGGGTAACCAATGTTGCGTTCTTCGTGGTTAAACTGATCACCACCCCCATCGGATGAAAGTATTCACCCATGCACTGATAGATTCTCAGAATGCGCAAACAACTATCTGAGGATATGTGCCTCAACGGTATCCTGGCCTGCCCGACGGTGATTAGAATAAACGGTTCAGAGCGAACATGGCCGAAGATGGAACTTTCTGAAATGGAGACTTCTGATTGGACAAGAATACATCTAACGGACAGGAACGAATATGAAACATGCAAATGGTGGCCTCTGATTGGACAAGAATCTTCTTGAATTGTAAATATACCCAACGCGGCTCCCCCAGCGTGGGTATGATGTAACATTGGGGAGAATAAACTATATGAAAAAAACTTCTTCTTGTTGTTGTTCTCTCATGTGTCATCCTTGTTGTTGTTGCTGTTGTTGTTCTCTCTCCGGTCTATATCATAGTGTTATGTTAGAGTGTTAAAGCGTAACGACGGGCGTCGAGGGGGTCACTGCATTTCGAAGAATTAGTGACAATTCCATGGAATATCAGAGCTTCTGAGCTATTTCACCAGGGCGTTGAAGCATGAAGAATGGCTTTGGTGGGCGTTGCTACAAGATGACACCTCACACGACGCATTCGCACCGCGGATGGTCCATCTCTACACCAAATAACATCCTTCACTGCTAAAAAAATGCCCCCTTTCACTACTACTCGTACTGATGACGTCACCAATGACGTCACAGATGCTGTGGATATCCCTCAACTCGGAATGTACACCCCGAGAGCTACAACATGACACATCCCAGGACGCATTCGGACCAAGGATGGTTCCTCTCTACTCCGAATACCTTCCTTCACTGCCCCAAAATGTCCACTTTCGCTACTACTCCTACTGATGACGTCAACAATGACGTCACAGATGCTTCGGACATGCCTCAACTCGGAATGTACACCTCGAGAGCTACAAAATGACACCTCACACGACGCATTCGGACTAAGGATAGTCCCTCTCTACACCAAACTCACCCCCACGCACCCACAAAATGTCCACTTTCGCTACTACTCGTACCGATGACGTCATCAATGACGTCACAGATGACGCGGACATCCCTCAAATCGGAATGTACACCCCGAGAGCAACAAAATGACACCTCACACGACGCATTCGGACCAAGGATGGTCACTCTCTACCCCAAACTCACCCCCACGCACCCCCAAATGTCCACTTTCGCTACTACTCTTACCGATGACGTCATCAATGACGTCACAGATGACGCGACCATCCCTCAAATCGGAATGTACACCCCGAGAGCAACAAAATGACACCTCACATAACGCATTCGGACCGTGAATAGCCCATGTCGACCCCAAATACCTTCATGTACTGCCCCAAAATGGTCACTTTACTTACTACAACCAACTGCGCATGCGCAGATTAACGCGACTTGCACTTAAAAACACACCATTCTGACTCTAACCCACACAAGCTTCACTTTGACACCCTCCACGACCCATTCGAACCAAGGATGGTCCCTCTCTACCCCAAACACACCCCTACATAGCACCCAAAATGCCCCCTTTCGCTACTACTCGTACTGATGACGTCACTGATGATGTCACAGATGACGCGAACATCCCTTAAATCGGGATCTACACCCTAAACGCTACAAAATGGCACCTCACACGACCCATTCGGACCGTGAATAGCCCATCTCGACCCCAAATACCTTCCTTCACTGCCCCAAAATGACCACTTTCGCTACTACTCGCACCGATGACGTCACAGATGACGGCAACATCCCTCAAATCGGAATGTACACCCCGAGAACTACAAGATGACACCTTCCAGGACGCATTCGAACCAAGGATGGTCCATCTCGACCCCAAATACCTTCCTTCACTGCGCCAAAATGGCCACTATACTTACTACAACCAACTGCGCATGCGCAGATTGACGCGACTTGCATTTAAAAACACGCCATTCTGACTCTACCCCACACAAGCTTCACATTGATACCTCACACGACCCATTCGAACCGTGAATAGCCCATCTCTAACCCAAACACACACCCACATACCCCCAAAATGCCTACTTTCTATACTACGGGCCAGTCTGCGCATGCGCAGACTATTGAACACGGACGAACCATTAGTGTAGTCAAGTGCTCCTCCACGAGAGCTTCAAAATAAGACCTCACTCGATCCCATTGGACCATTAGGGACTCACCTAGACTCCAACATGTCCACCCCGTATGGGTCTATAGCCCATAGCCATGCCGTATATAGGCCTATGGGCCTACCCAGTCCTTGGTGACTTTTTTCAAAAATTTCACCGATTCGCTCCGGAACACTTCCTATCGTGTTCTAAATGACGAGACGAGTAAAACGAGACCCCACAACCCTACCGCAAATGTATAGAAGTAGGTTTCCCAGGGGGATAAACATTGAACCTATACCCCCAGTATGGGAATATATATTTATATATATATGTCTATATGGGGCTATATCGTACTTTTTCAAAAATTTCACCGATTCGCTCCAGGACACTTCCTATCATGTTCTAAATGACGAGACGAGTAAAACGAGACCCCACAACCCTACCGCAAATGTATAGAAGTACGTTTCTCAGGGGGACAAACATACCCCCAGTATGGGACTATATGGGGCTATATCGTACTTTTTCAAAAATTTCACCGATTCGTGCCGGGACACTTCCTATCATGTTCTAAATGACGAGACTAAGAAAACGCGACCCCACAACCCATACCGCAAATGTCGAGAAGTAGGTTTCCCAGGATGGTCCTATACCCCCCATACCCCATATAGGCATTTTCCCGTAATTTAGGATAAAGTCCGTGTTCCGTATTTTTTCAGGAAAATTTTTACATGCATCCACCCTGGAACTAGGGGGAGATAACTCTATTGATAGACAAGCCCCGTTAAGTCCGGCGACCTATATACCCCGATACCCCATATAGGCATTTTCACGTAATTTAGGATAAAGTCCGTGTTCCGTATTTTTTTTTTTCAGGAAAAATTTTACATGCACCCACCCCATTGCCTGGATGCCCCTTCACCTAGGCTTCACATTGATACCTCATACAACTCCATCGGCCCATTAGGAGCTCCCCTAGATACCAAAACGTCTATTTTCATACCCTTGGGCCACCGCGCATGCGCAGAATGCCGCTATTTCAATCCCACACCCAGCCCATTAGATGCCCCTTCACCTAAGCTTCACTTTGATACCTCACTCGACCCAATCGGACCATTTTATCTAGGGACTACTTTTTCTCCGCGGAAGGTCTTTCCCGCGACCGAATCACCGCCAGACATGACCGCATCACCGCGGATGAATACATCTTTGACTTGGGTCACGTGATATGCAAATTTGGAACTCTCCTGTGCTGGAGGTAGCTTTTTGGTCTTTCTGCCGGAACTATACTGCACTTGACCTCTGTGACCTTGAAATGAGGTCGAAATGAGGTCAATGGGGTTTGTAATCACGGCTATATACTACTTACCTCGTTTGAAATGGAAACAGAAAATGAAAAAAAGATTCGCATCTCTTAGCTGACATAATCAGATACTGTTTTGATTCTGTTTTATCTCCAGAATTATAAACTAGAGGTTCCGCTTTGACCCTTGAGTTGCCGCTCCGGCATGAAGCCTATGCTGGTTGTTTTTGTTAAGCAAAAACATACGTCTCCCCCAGCCTCCCACCTTGCCTTGAGTGGGCACATAATTTAAGGGAAAGTGCTATAAAATGAATGTAGCAATAAGTATCCTAAACAAAGCTGCGAATCTAAAAATATTAATTACAAAGAGGCGATTTTTATTGTTGCAGTAACCCAGTGAGGAGTCGGGATTTATATAGCAATGAGTGGATTGTCGACATCTACAGCGTTCAGCCAATGTGAAATACATGTAATTGTGAAGCATCAACTATTTCGAAACTGATCACATTATAGGAAAGATGCAAAACATACAAGAGCCACACCTATAGTATACATGCTGTACCGTATAGAAGTTTCATGCATCTGCCTTCAGTAGTTTCCAAGATATGGAGTGAACAAAAATTGGACAGACAGATAAGCACATTTTGCATGGACCCACGCAAGCACTAGCTCACACCCAAACCTAATTAGATCATAAGGCCATTTCAATGAAGCTTCCATCCAAGTTTGGTGAAATTCCGTCGAGTAGTTCTCCAGATATCTTGCAGACAAGGTATGTATAGACATGAACAATTAGATGGACGGACGGACGATGGACATGGATAAATGCACACACACACCCAAACCTAATCAAATGAGGGGGCTATCCCAATGAACCTTCCATCCAAGTTTGGTGAATTCTGTCCAGTAGTTCTTCAGATATCTTGCAGAAAGGGCCTGTATATACATATACATGTACAAGTACATGGACAGACGGACGGACACCGAACATGGACGAACGCACACACAAACCAAAACCTACTCAGATGAGAGGGCTATCCCAATAAAGCTTCCATCCAAGTTTGGTGAACTTCCGTCACGTAGTTCTCCAGATATCTTGCAGACAAGGCCTGTATATACATGTACAAGTAGATGAACGGACGGACGGACACCCGACACGGATGAATGCATGCACACATACACCAAAACCTGATCAAATGAGAGGGCTATCCCAATGAAGCTTCCATCCAAGTTTGGTGAAATTCCATCCAGTAGTTCTCAAGATATCTTGCAGACAAGGCCTGTATATACATGTACAAGTAGATGGACGGACGGACGGACACCGGACACGGATAAACGCATGCACACACACCAAAACCTAATCAAATAAGGGGGCTATCCCAATGAAGCTTCCATCCAAGTTTGGTGAAATTCCGTCCAGTAGTTCTCAAGATATCTTGCAGACAAGGCAAGGGGATGGGCAGACGTCCATCCATCCATCCAGACATCCAGACAGACAGACAGCACAAACACTAGATGTCTCCCCCCAAACATAGTTGGGGGAGACATAATTACATGAGCGTTTATCCCATCCCCCGTCCAAGAAGCCCATTTCCTGCCGTCTTTGAGATCTAACCTACGAAAACCCGCCACTTCAAATTCACTGCATGGCTTTTTAGCCCACCATCACCAGATGGTGGGCTGTTCAAATCACTTTTCTCCGTGGTCCGTCGTCCGTCCGTCCGTCCGTCAGTCCGTCCGTCCGTGAGCAACTTCTCAGGAACTGGATCGTTCTTCAATTTGGTACACAGGTTCCCCTTGGGGTCTAGTTGTGCAAGATACATTTTCTGGTCCGATTCGAAAATCCAATATGGCCGCCAGGCAGCCATCTTGGATTTCCCCATGAAACTTTATCGTCATTTCCCAGGAAATACTGCATGGATCTTTCTCAAATACACAGGTTCCCCTTGGAGTCTTGTTGTGCAAGATACCTTTTCTTGTCCGATTCGAAAATCCAACATGGCCACCAGCAGCCATCTTGGATTTCTCCATGAAAGTTTGTTATCGCCATTTCTCAGGAAGTACTGCATGGATCTTTCCTCAAATTTGGTACACAGGTTCCCCTTAGGGTCTGATTGTGCAAGATACCTTTTTCGGTCCAAATCGAAAATCCAATATGACCACCAGGCGGCCATCTTAGATTTCCCCATGAAACTTTGTTATTGCGATTTCTCAGGAACTACTACATGGATCTTTGTCAAATTTGGTACACAAAACGAAGACGAAGGATCCTCCGTACATATACATTCACTTTCAGACTAACTTTGCTCATTTCTCTTGTACTATAACAACCGACATAAGAACAGTTTCTAGGAATCTTGATTAGAAAGATTATATCTTGGTGTTTTCCGGTGTCCCTTTTTCGATCTTTTTCGCTCAGATTCGAAATTCTGTAAACAAAATTACAAATCAATCGTTCGTTCTTAGTAACAATGGACAAAAAGATCCTCTTGTTATTAGCTTACAATTATCGGACAATGGTGGGCGTCAAGATCCTTCAGGATCTCTCGTATATCAAGCACTCTTAAACAATTACAGATTTATATAGCTTTAAGACTTTAATCTTTGTTTACTGTGTTCTTGTATGATCCAGAATTACTTCGGAATTTCCTCAGCTTCTAGAAAGATGAATTGATTCTCGCCACAGGAATCTTCATTGAGAGCCGGAATCAAACCATCACAAAACCTGAACCATTTCCTTAACCCGGTTTGAGTTATTATACCCAATAAGGACGCAACCAAGATGAAATAACCAAAGATTCCAATCACTGAATGTTATATTTCATTTTATACTAAACCCATTGAGTGAGTATAAGCATGATTACATTTATTTCCTTTAAAGTTTCTCCTGATATAAATCTCTCCTGAAATGATATGAACATGAAGTTCTTAGAACAGTTATCAGATCGGGTGTACCATTTGTTAATCCTCCAGAAAACGACTTCTAAATTCATCTGGATGACGAATATCGTTAAGTGAAAAGGATTTATTCATGATGTTATCCTGCCATCTAGGAAAATATGTTGACCTCTTCTTACTTCTAACAAAAAATAAATCATTTTTTTCTAATAGTCCACTGGACGGTCATGCGTTCACGTGATCGGAAATGTTCATTGCCTATACGTTCAACATGCAAGTCACGACGTCATCTCGCGAGAGTTAAAATCGGTTCATTTGCTATACCTTCAACATTGCGTAATGGACACGGACAAGGTCCCTAGAAATTTTTTGTGCATATTCGGAATTGATGCTAACGAAAGAGGTATTCCGATTATCGCCTGGAAACTGTTTTGTGGACGACGGCTGAATACTGAATGTGAGATTTAACGCATATAATCACAAGAACACATCCCAGGCTGAACATAGCATACAATGATAGAAACAGGTTATTTACTATGATGAAACTTAGTTTCTTCATGCCATCGATGTCATATCTCTCTAGTTCTTGAATCACCTTAGCTGAGGATGTGCATGGAGTCGTGAATGTGAAGGACAACACTGATCCACACATGTACTTACATTGTAGCGAGAATTTCTCTTTTTTTTTAATTATAATTTTGCCAAATTGATCATATTTATTTGAAGTCAGACTATGACAATTCCCACCAAGACTGACCACACCAATGAACGGTAACAAATCATTGTTGTTGTTATTCACATTCATAATTCATTCATAACAGCAAGAGGAATCCAGCAATCCCAACGAGAACCCAGGGCATCGACCTGATTCCCCTCACCATCGACACCATCGACATGATTCCCCTCACCATCGACATGATTCCCCTCACCATCGACACCATCGACATGATTCCCCTCACCATCGACACCATCGACATGATTCCCCTCACCATCGACATGATTCCTCTCACCATCGACATGATTCCCCTCACCATCGACATGATTCCCCTCACCATCGACACCATCGACATGATTCCCCTCACCATCGACATGATTCCCCTCACCATCGACATGATTCCCCTCACCATCGACATGATTCCCCTCACCATCGACACCATCGACATGATTCCCCTCACCATCGACATGATTCCCCTCACCATCGACATGATTCCTCTCACCATCGACATGATTCCCCTCACCATCGACATGATTCCCCTCACCATCGACATGATTCCTCTCACCATCGACATGATTCCCCTCACCATCGACACCATCGACATGATTCCCCTCACCATCGACATGATTCCCCTCACCATCGACACCATCGACATAATTCCCTTCCCCATCGACATGATTCCCCTCACCATCGACATGATTCCCCTCATCATCGACACCATCGACATAATTCCCTTCCCCATTGACATGATTCCCCTCACCATCGACATGATTCCCCTCACCATCGACATGATTCCCCTCACCATCGACACCATCGACATAATTCCCTTCCCCATCAACATGATTCCCCTCACCATCGACATGATTCCCCTCACCATCGACACCATCGACATAATTCCCTTCCCCATCAACATGATTCCCCTCACCATCGACATGATTCCCCTCACCATCGACACCATCGACATAATTCCCTTCCCCATCAACATAATTCCCCTCACCATCGACATGATTCCCCTCACCATCGACACCATCGACATAATTCCCTTCCCCATTGACATGATTCCCCTTGTGATCCCTCTGATGATTCACTTGGGGTCTCGTTGCTGGATTCCTTCATCCATCACTACGATGTATTTTTAATTAGAAAAGATACATTTCACGAAATACAGATGGTATCAACACTTCTCATTCAAAAATCTTCACCAGGGCCAAGTGATTGCACAATTAGCACGGTTATAGGCTCATATATATGTGAAACTCCTGAAACAGTGCTGAAACAAGAAATCTCTATCTATATCCCTTTTTCATAGAGTTTAACGTGGGTCGCTCTCACGGGCTCTCGTAGCAAGAATTTCGAGGGAGGAATATCGAAACTGTACTGTAGATATGTAAAGAATGTGGTTCTACGCAGAGACACCGGTCACATAGTTCATCATTTTCCAACAGATCATTTGATAGGCTATTACATCATCGCTCTGATACATTTATATCTAATACAACTCAAGCCGGTGCTAGGGACCGTGTGGTCATGTCATTCAAGATGTCCACATGAACAGCTAAAATAAAAGTTCGGCTGAGATACAAATCATCACAGGGACCATTTTTTGTTCTTGCCATATTTTTGGAAATAAGCTTTCAGTAATTCATCTGTGGAGTCATATGACTACTTGTCAACAGGCCGGCATTGCTTTGCACCAAACTCTTAATGTTGCGTTTAATTGTTGCCTGTATATGGTGAAATTCTGCTGGTGGACGTTTTGTCCCCGAGGCTTGTTCTCTGTACAAATCATTATGATTGTAGTTTTGTGACTTGTAAATATGGTGAAGATTTCAGCGCTTTTTCGGCGTCGGGCCTTACGGGTAATTGTTGTGAATAAGGATTTGCATTCTATAAATACTCCCTTGTTTGGGCTGTTTTTCTTCTATATGGCGGCCACATACACTCTCAGAAATATTCAGGGAATAATCCTGAATAGATCAGGCTGCACATCCACAACTCAATTTCAGGGATTTTACCTGAAATCCAGGGATAATTTCCGGAAATTCAGGTATATCGTCCATCCATTAAAGCTAAATTACCTGAATTTTCTGGGATTTTACGTACCTGAATAGGGTCGGGAACCTACTAGTCAGGGTGGTAAATTTGTCTGAATTTCAGGGAAAATCCTCTTATTCAGGGATCTTTTTTCTGAAATTCAGGAAATTATCCCTGGATTTCAGGTAAAATCCCTGTAATTGAGTTGTGGATGTGCAGCCTGATCTATTCAGGATTATTCCATGAATATTTCTGAGAGTGTAGTTCATCATTTTCCAACAGATGACTTGTAAAAAGATGATTTATCTGTGGGGTCATAAGACTTTTTGTCAGTGCTCCGGCATCGTTTTCCACCACTCTTTTAATGTTGCGTTTAATTTGTTGTCTAGATCTTTTCGATTGTGGACACGGAAATTCTTCAATGTGCGACGGCTGTAAGATCTGATGGACGGCTGTAAGATCTGATGGACGGCTGTAAGATCTGATGGACGGCTGTAAGATCTGACCACGGCTGTAAGATCTGATGACGGCTGTAAGATCGGATGGACGGCTGTAAGGTCTGGTGACGGCTGTAAGATCTGATGACGGCTGTAAGATCTGATGGTCGGCAGTAAGATCTGATGGACGGTTGTAAGATCTGATAGACGGCTGTAAGATCTGATGACGGCTGTAAGATCTGATGGACGGCTGTAAGATCTGATGGACGGCTGTACGATCTGATGACGGCTGTAAGATATGATGACGGCTGTAAAACCTGATGACGGCTATGAGACCTGATGACGGCTGTAAGATCTGATGACCGCTGTAAGACCTGATGAAGGCTGTAAGTTCTGATGCGTGTATTTGATAATCTCTTGTCCTGGTAATTCGTGGTATCTCGGTGACTATAACTACCCCTATTTCCATATGTATATGAGGATTACATCCATCCATCTATCCATCCACCGTTATCTCGCAGACATGATGTCACATCCTGACCTTCACCAGGAATAATCAATTCATCTGATATGTTATCCAGATACGGTAGATTGATATCCTTCCGGGCATGGCGTATACCTTTACGGGGATCTCTTGTGATCTATGGTCATTTCATTTGTATCAATTAATACTGTGTGAAAACCGACGACCGATCGATACATACAGGAAATGACAGGGTTAGATCAAAGATGTCTGAGATTAGGAGGATGTCAAGCATATAAATATACCGATACTTGTCGAGTGAACGCCCAGACCCGATGAGATGGTTACTTTGATCTCCAGATTAGATTTTCTTTGCTACACTATATCATTACCAAGTCAAACGCCTCATACATAAGCATTGCCTTCTTCAGTATCATACGAAAGGAAATTCCTATGATATCAATACCATAGAATATTACTCATTCAATCGCACAGCTATTATAAAGTCTTCACGGGAGATAAAGCTATAAGACTTAGTCGTTTTTTTTATCTTCCGGGATCTCATATGGGAGAGCTCAAGTATATTATTCACGGGGATGATGCTAGACTGCTAATTCTCATTACGAAATGAGAACTTAGCCAACATAGGTGCACAAATCATTTGTGCATGGTTATGTAAGGGGTATGACTCCAAATGCTTTGTAGATACTACTAATCTCTAATCACTTGCGCATTGTTGTTAATAAGGCAACGATTACTCATATTTAGGACCTGAGTGAGTTTGAGTGTACGGTACCACCTACTGAACGATTTCGACTCCTTCTCCAAGCCAGTTATGTGTGTACGAGGGAAGTCAATACATGAATTAAACACAATATTAAAAGGGTGAAACACCCCACACAGATATTTTCTCTCTGCGAGAGTGGTTCATCCGTTATCAACCAAATGTGAGGTTGAATCCTGAGTTAACTAATTTCCTATTTTAATACGTTGATATCACATGGTGAGAAAGTAACAATGTCTTCCGCTAGGTAGGAGACCAATGTATTCCAGGTTGGGCTGGACCACATGGGCTTATCAGAGACAGAAAAATAACCGTTCTTATTACCTTTCTCTAAAAACTGGCGGAATGAGACAACACAAAGATAATTTTTCTACAAACGGTAACGTAGCTTGTTTTATTTTATTTTATGTATATTTGGAATTGATACTAACTGTCGTAGGTAAAAGATCTCTCGATTATTTATGGTGGCTGATATCTGCCATGTCGTATCATTGTACTATCGCCCTATTTTTACTGGAGCGATGGTACGATGGTACCATGGCACGATGGTACGATGAAATCACGGTGTGCATTCAAACATAGCATGACAGTACGATGAAAACAATTAAACTATCCATTAGGCCTGGTGCAGTAAGGCGTGAAGTCCTCCATGTCACCCGACACGAAATTAAAGCTCTGCAAGTCGGTCATCTGCCCCTACCCAGCTGTGTTGTTGCAGTGATCATATGTTACCAATACATGCAACTTCATTTTTAACTGAACTTCGTGTGTAAAGAATTATTTTTTAGCATTTCTGTGATTCGAGATCCTATCTTTCAAACGTTAATTTGCATTTATCTGTGTGTTTATCTTTTGCATTTAACTGGCGCTATGTTTAGGAAATAAGCACGATTTTGCACCCTAAAATCCTTTTTATGAAGATATGTTGAGGGAAAAGGATATGGATAGACAAAATTGGGAAGATCAGATAGAAAAATCAGTTGTAATTATTCTAGAAGAAGAGGGGAAAATACATATGAACAACATTGCCAGACCGTAACAAAATGCGAAACTGGATGATTTGTAGAATTTTTCAATAATTTTTGGAAAGAGTCATTTCATTCCTAGAACTACAAATGAGAGTTATGAAAGCGAAGATTTATCAATAACAGAGTATTCTTAATGTCTACGAAAACTCAATAAAGATCGATACTAGCTGAAGAATTGGAGCCCTATATCACTTGTAAATTTAACATATAAAATGGCATAGCGAACCTGCTCAAATCCGTATTAGACATCATACATGAAGATCAAAACGGATTCATCAACGGTCGATTTTTAGAAGAAAATATCAGAATTATCCATGATTTATTTTTCGAGACTAAACAGCAAATTATTCCTGACGTTTAAATTTTCGACTTTGAGAGAGCATTTGATACCGTCAGTTTAACAACGAAACTTTAAGTTTGTTTGGCTTTGGGGATCCAATCAAAAGATTGTAAAGATTTATACCACCGTCTAATCGTCACTAATATCCAGCCGTCGCTATTAAAGAATTTTCGCGTCCATAATCCTTGTTAAACACAACATAACAGAGATGGTGGGAAAACCTGCCGACATACTGACAAGAAATCATATGTCCCCACAGTCCAATAAAAACAGCACAAGAACCATAACTGATCCCTGCGATGATTTGTATCCCAACCACGCTTTTATTCCAGCTGTTCATGTGGACATCTTGAATGGCATAATCACACAGAACGGTATTAGACCTAAACATATTAGCACAGCATTAGCACCAAATTAAAAAAAACAAAACAAAACAATCATAGTATACATAAACAAAGGCTAGTTTTCTACAAGTACGAAGCGATCAACAGTTTACCATGATGGGTCACGATATTCTATAGTTTCATGAATCTTGAAATATGGAATCCTGCCCGGTTTCTTTCACATAAAATAAGGTTAGTAACAACGAGATCCTCTCTCACCTTATCTTTTTATCATATGAGCAGAAATTCTGAGCATACTTATTAGACAAAATAAAAGGAATTACAGAAAAGGTACAGAATGTAAACTGAACCAATATGCAGTCGATTCTCAGATCATGTTAGACGGGAAGAAGGAATCGTTCCGAGAACCTTGGCAATTCTGGAATAATTCCGTATCATATCAGGCCTGAAAATTAATGTGGGAAAGTTGGAGTCTATCTCTTCGGGTCCACTGGTTAACAGGGACACAAGATTATGTGAAGGGCAAGGGACGTGGTAGGCTGGACTTTTTACAATTCTTGGTTTCAATTCACAACTGAAGTATACATAAAATATCGGATTTTTTTTTTTTTTTTTATAATTCATAATTTTTTTTATTTCTTTTCCTTAAATCACATACATGTGCAGTATCTGCAGTTTTACAATATATTTGCAAGCAAGTATATCCTGGGCACCATTCATAACAATGTATATTTCTCTGTCACTGATACCATGTACATAAAGACATCCATCATATTTTGTCCATTCATGTTAGACACAGTTCTATTTCATTTTCAGTTAGTGCACGAAGAAAAAACCCCAAACAGTATTCCATCCACTACAAACCTAGTGAACGGAATATCCAAATAATTACTACGCATATGCGATTCTAATTTTCTTTTAAGATGAGCATCAGTCATCTGTCATGGGTAATTCCTCTCTAAATAAAAGGTGACAGGATGACCACAGACGGTTAAAAACAGCCCAGTCCCATTTACGTAACAGTTATATCTATTAATAGTGTATAATTTTTGTAACTCCTTCTTGATATAAACAACGTTTGGCTTTTCCTGTCGTACCTTCTGTTTGTAGATCTGGTATTTTATTGCAATAATGATGGAATTCAGTATATTATTTCTTTTCTCACTCAATCTTAACATTACCGTTCTCACATTTAGCTTGATGCGAATGTTTCCATTTGTCATAAACCACTCTTCTATATGTTGCCAAATTGGTCTAACTTTACCGCAGTTCCAAAATAAGTGTAAGACCGTTTCATTTTCCAGTTCACAGAAGGTGCATAAACTACTAACCTCGGGGTTAATTTTATTTGCAAAAATATTTGTAGTCAAGATTCCATTAACTATTCTATATTGAAACCATCTCAGCGTGGTGTCGTTGATGGTGCCTTTTGCTGACTATGTTGTTAAATACTTTCCATTCTTTTTCACTGAAAACCTGCCCTATGGAATTCTCCCACTTTATATTTGCTTTTGATTTTTCGAAATAACTATGTGTTAAAATTTCGTAAAAAGTCTTACACCCTTTCATAGTTTTGACTAACGGAAATATGTGTGGCGGTATGAATGGAAGTATCAGAGGCTTGGCAAATTCTTTTATATCCAACTTACGCAAGGCCTTCTTCACAACTTCAAGTACACCAAGAAATTCTAAAAAGTTGGTGTCTACAACGTAAACAGCTTTGAACTCTCCATATTTCATAAATTGTCCTTTTGAATTTGTTAAATCATTCACAAACTTAATACCTTTCTGCAACCAGGGTTTATACATAAAAGGTCGGCTTGCAATTTTAAAAAGATCATTATTCCAAAGGAACTCCTTCCTAAAGGCATCTTCCGGACTTTCTTTATACACGATATTTTGTTGTAAAGAGCTCCATGCTCTTAAAACATCACGCCAAAACTGATTTTTCATCGCTGGTATTACGTTATTTAACAAAGTATATGAACCGATTTCCAAAATATTATATATCTTGGGAATTTCCATCAACAAAAAGTTTGTCCATTTCGGATCTGGGTTTAACATCCGTCTTAACCAAGACAACTTTTGAGCCTGGATAAATTGTTTATCAATGGTATATCCATTCCACCATCACGGGCTTTCTTAACTGCTTGTTTTCTGGCTACTTTATCGGGTTTTGAACCCCACACAAGACAAAACATTGTTTTTGCAAATCTTCTATTATTTTATCCGAAGGGTCCAGAAGAGATGAGAATAGATGGTTCAGTTTTGATAACATTAAAGATTTAAGTACTACAATTCTTCCTAATGGTGTTAAAAGTCTATGCGACCAAATTTTCATCATATTTTCGATAGTCTTCAACTTATCCTTATAGTTTCGTTCTACCATTTCAGCCAAATTAAGAGTAAACTGAAGACCGAGAAGGGTAAATGGGCCTTGGGACCAATCAAGGTGCCATTTAATATTATTTTGCTACCTATCCAAATAATCCTTGTTTTGTCTGTGTTGATTCTTAAGCCCGAAAACCTGGCATAAAAATCAAGGACATTCAAACAGCAATTCAAGCTCTTTTCTGAACCATCGAGGATCACAGTTGTGTCGTCCGCGTATTGCGTAAGTTTGTATTCTATGTTGTTAATACGTATGCCATTAACCTTATTATTCATTCTAAGCATGGCAGCCAAAACTTCTGCACATATGTATGAAATATGTATGGCGAAAGAGGATCTCCTTGGCGACAACCTCTTGATATTTAAAAAAAACGTGATGCAAATCCATTCACTATTACACATGACTGAATATTATTATAAAAAACGCGAATCCATCTCTGTGTTGAGGGTCCGAAGTTAAAAAATTCTAAAGCTTTGTGTATATAGTTCCAGTCCACCGAGTCAAACGCCTTCTCAAAGTCTATTAAAAGAAGCATACCGGGAACTTGATAATCTTCAGCGAATTTCATAGTATCCTGAACTAACCTGGTAGACTCACCCATAAACCTCCCCGTCATAAAACCCTTTTGATCCTCATTAATTATATACGGGAATTTATTTTTGATCCTGAAAGCTATAGCAGTTGATCCTATTCTATATGAAACATTTAGAAGAGAGATCGGACGCCAATTTTTTAGTAAATGTTTTGGCTTTCCCTCTTTAGGTAAACATGTGATGACCCCCTGCTTTTGAGGATTAGACAGCTGTCCTGAGGTATAAGCATAGTCTAAAGATTTCAGTAGGTATTGACCGATATCTGTCCAAAAGAATTTATAAAATTCGGAAGTGTATCCATCTGGTCAGGGACTTTTCTCGTTTTTTAAATGTTTCAATGCCTCAAGTAGCTCTTTAATGGTAAAGATTCCTTCCATGTCTGCCGATTGGTTGTGGTCAAGTTTGGGTGTTTGTGATTCACGTAGTAGGTCTCCTAAATGTACTGGACTTGTTTCCTGCTTAGTGTATAATTTTCTATAAAATTGTTTTGTTTCTTCTAATATATCATCCTGCTTATCAATTATGTTGCCGTTCTTATTCTCTATCCTGATAATTGTTTTATTTATAAAGTTCCTCCGTTCTAAGCCTAACAAATAACTACTTGGTTTTTCCCCTTTTCCCACCCATTTTGCCTTCGCCCTTAACATAATCCCATCGACCATAATCTTATTTATGTCCTCTAGTTTTCCATTTATATCTTTGATCTCCGTTATCAATGTGCCTTTATCGATAATATCTTCTGTTTTATCTAATTTTAATTCCAAGTCCACGAGTTTTGAGTTCAACGCCTTCTCTTCTTTATTTCGTTCTTTTTTCCTATGACTTGAATATGAAATAGTTTTTCCTCTAATATTTAGTAAAATCATCTCGAAAAGTAACTGATCGTCTATGCTCATAGTATTTTCTTCCATTTGACCTGGACCATCTATTTGTGTTTTGTATTGTTCTATTGTTTCTGCTATAGTATCTTTTACTATTTTAACATATACTTAATCTTTTAATAACGAGTTGTTGAACTTCCAAAATCCCTTCCCTTTAGGTAAATCGTTGAATTTTAGCTTCATGGTTATACAGGAGTGGTCGGATCTATAACTCGGATGGATTCCCGTATCACTTACCATGAGTAGTAGATTATGTGAAATGAGGAAAAAATCTAATCTAGCCTGTTTTATCGGTGTGGGTTGCCGCCAGGTGTACCTCCTTTCTAGTGGGTGGGTTTCCCTCCAAGGGTCAACCATATCAAAAATTTCGTTCATGTCTAAAACAGTTTGCCTAGCTTTAGGATGGTTTATTTTCGCGTAATTGTAAGTATCCATAGTTTGGTCCTGAACTAAATTCCAATCGCCGCAAATTATGTTGTGCTCATTTCCCCATTCCTCTAGTATGGATTGTATATGCTCAAAGAATTCTGGCTGATCTGAATTTGGGGCATATACAGTTATTAACGTGAATGTTTTTCCTGCAGTTTCAATTTCAAGAACCAAATAATTTCCGTTTTTCATATCTCTTTTTTCCCTTAAAATGTCATATTGAAAGTTATTGTTCATTAAAACTGCGACTCCGCGAGCATTACTGTAGAAGGAACTAATAAAAACTTCATACCCCCACTCCGATTTTATTTGTTTCTCCATATTTTTATCAAAATGCACATCCTGGAGGCAGATTATGGAATAGTTTTTGGTTCTTAAATGTTGAAAAACATCTTGTCTCTTTTTTTTCTCCCCTATTCCCCGACAGTTGACTGATGCAATAGTAATAACTTCACCCGATGTCATCTACTATACTATATGTGGTTGTGCAAAGGCAAAATGATAAATGTATAGAATCGGATCTTAATATCAGTAAATAAAAGGTAAAATATATAATATTGCTGAATATATAGAGAGGAAGAAATATAGACTTAATCCGTCTCCCAGATAACTCGTTTGCTTACAAATCTGCCCACACCCAGTGACAAAATACTGAACAATTTGACTAGCATGTTCTATGACTGATTTATGGATCGGAAAATATTACAAAACAGTGATTAAGAATTATAGCGAAGGAGCAATTAAAATGGTTGCTGTTAATATATTTATTAGGGCGTTAATAATAACGTAGGTTAGTAGGATTATACGTCGGGAGGCTATAGTTGTGATTGTGAATCGTCGAACTTTATCTATACACCATGCAAACATATTGTGACTGGTAACCTCGATATAGTGAGTGATAAGGACCTAAGATTACTCCTGATGAAGGGACAGAAGAAGAATAAATCTGAAGGCCGACCAGAAGATAGTCCTGTCTGCATTGGAACAGTACGTTATTGATTGTTCTAAGTGAGAATAAGTTGAACCTACAGTACTCGCTGATTGGTTTGACCTCACAAAGGGCAAGGTCGTTGAGACCATCCGCCATATTCACAGAAGTACCCTTTCCCAAGCAAAACAAGTACTGAAAAACCTCAATTCGCAAGAAGTTCTAGCAAATCTCCAAAGTAAATTCGTCATAGTCCCAGACAAAGCTCCAAATAATATAATATTCATATGTAAATATTACTATTACCAAGTGCTGGTTAAAGAATTGAGTGTAAACATACCATCACCAAATACGTCTACTTACTCCGAAACTGCATTTACTCTGGAAGATTTATTTAACAATCAAAAAACGTTTCTCAGAGAAAGAGATATTTGTCTTCCAACCAATCATAACGACATACCAAAAGTATACTGGACTCCCAAAGTGCATAACTCGCCATACAAAGCTAGATTCATAGCTGGATCTTGAAGTTGCACCAACAAGCTTCTTTCAACCCTCTTGACGAGGGCCCTTCAGGACGTAAAAGCATTTTGGGAAAGGTATTTCGCCACTATTTCTAAAAACTCCGGCGTAGAGTGTATGTGGAGTTTGAAAACTTCAAAATGTCTGACGGAAGAACTTGATGCTAACGGTCACATACCATACAGACATGTATCCACATGGGATTTCTCGACTCTCTATACTACAATCCCTCATCAGAACCTTAGTGGACGTCTATGTTCCTTAATAGTATATGTGTTCAAGAAAACTGATCGTAGATATATTAATGTCCGAAACCACAAAGCATTCTTTAGCTCTACTACATACAATAGATATCATTCATGGGATGTTTCTTTGTTTATAGAATTGCTTGAATTTCTCATTAAAAATATCTATGTGAAATTTGGCAACACAATATATCAAAAGCATAGAGGTATTCCAATGGGTACTAATTGTGCGCCCTGTTGGCTGACCTATATCTGTTCTCTTATGAATATGACTATATGCAGGCGCTTTCAAAAACCGATCAATTCAAGGCTCGTTTCCTCTCATTCACCAAACGCTATATAGAAGATCTTTTCGATGTAGGTAATCGTTATATAAATGACGCAGTGAAGGATATATATCCACCTTCACTGGATTTGAAGGAAACTACAGATAGACCTACAGGCACATCATATTTAGACCTATATCTCTATAAAAATGAACCGGGTCTTCTCTCTCGCCGACTTTATGACAAAAGAGATGATTACAATTTCGACATCGTAACTATCCCTTTCTCGACAGTAATATTCCAGTGGGACCATATGGCGTATACATATCTCGGCTAGTAGTATTTGCTAGATCCTGTGTTAAATGTGACGATTTTAATCAACGTCACAAAACATTGTTGCAGAAACTTATAAAAGAGCTATACCAGCAAGCACCTCCACTCTAAGTTTCTCAAATTTGGCGATACATATCGCATGCTGATAGCAAAATACGAGCGTAGCGCGCAAAATCTATGGCATTACGTTTCGTAACTTGTGTCTAATTCCGCTTAACCCGGGGCTAGGGGCCGTAGGAACCCATGTACTTCAAGATCCTCATGGTGCTCATATGAACAATCACAATCAAAGCGTGACTGACATACATCATTTTCTAGATGACGATTTTACAACAAATATCGTATGGATTAAGAATACTGATCAGCGATACGGATTTGATATTTTTGGAGCATCATGATGTCTTGCCGACATCATTGAAAACTGTTGACCGCTTCTCTCTTGCAGGAAACCAGCCTATTTTTATGTATACTATGTTTGTATTTTTGAATTTAGTGCTAATACTGTTATATGGAATATGGAATAGGTCTTTGGATTATGGACGCGGATATTCTTTAATGGACGACGGCTGAATTATGAATGACGGACCAGACGCTTGTAATTAGCGACGGATTGGAAATAACAAAACCTTCTTACTGGATATTTTGACCTGGGAATGTTTTCCATAACCGGTGTAGCTTCTGAGAATTTTATACAACACCAACGTCTTGGGGAGAGGTGGCAAGGGGTTGGTCGAAGTACTATAAACGAATAAAGTGGAAAATCAAGGGGTTAGTGAGTGAGTGAGTGAGTGAATAGAATTTTACGTCGCTTTCAACATTATTTCAGTCATATCGCGACGAACCAACTAAACAGCACCCAGCCAAGTTGCGTTCCTCCTTCGTGGAAAATCAAGACATTCTATCATACCCAATAGACATTCTATCATACCCAATATAACATAATGTTTTAGCGAAAACAGAAATGTATTTATAATGCAATGGTTCACCCAAAAGCTTATGGCTTAAGTGGAACTTATCAAGACTATCCAGACTCGAAATAGATCTAAATTTTGGAAGACCACCTTACCTTAAACAAACGACGTTACTCGGACCTGCTGTGACCACCTTTTCCGAAAAATATTCGATTAATTTCAAAATCCAATAAATGTTGTAGATACATCTAAAATATGTTAATTGCAGATAGCCTGACGCCTATACAGCACAACCAATATTAGAGAAAAGGGTGTGTGTGAATGACATAAATCGACGTAACACCTATCTAATGACGAAACCATGCAAATCATGGAATTTACAATATAAATTAATACATAGATTTCTAGTTTCGAATCCACGTCTCGGTAAAATAGAAATCACTGCAGAAGATTCATGCTCGTTTTGTCCTGAAAAGCAAACACCTTTAGAACACTTATTTTTCTCATGACTGGTAAGTTTAGAATTATGAGGTAAACTACGTGACTGGATACTCCGAGAGTGTCATTTTGGGCTTGTCCTGAACAGTAAGGTAATAATGTTTGGCTTACCGCTGAAATATGCCGTGTTTAACGTCTTGTTATTAACCAAGAAAAACATATATTACTGTCGAACTACAGATTCCAGACCAAACTTTGCCTTCTTAAAACATGTAATCGAATTTAACTTCACTTAGAAAAAAACAACATATAAATATAATTTGAATTTCGATAGAACAGGAATCCTATTCTCCAACCTGTTCAACAGGATTGAACTACTTATTACTTGATTCAGTCGACCTGTTTACTGTTTCTGTTTTTTAACCGTACAGATATATCGCTGAAACAATAGATAGTCGATCTAACAATTCTCGGTCGCCTGCAAAGATCATGACACACATCAAAAGCATATTTAAAATATATATCAACTGATATTATACCCTTGTTTTTGTTTGTTCTGTCAAGCTGTAAATGTATCGATTTTGTTGCGATTTTAGGTATGTTATCCAAGCATTAAATACTTTATGGATACATTTTGTTTTAAATCGTTAAAATGTGTGAAACTGTAAGACAGTAAGAAGACAGTAATACAATCTTTATTTAACGTCGGTTAAAATTACAGGAAACATTACCCTTTGGCTATTTACCGACTGTTTTACTCGTTGCAAAGTTAGTCCATATTTAAATGTGTTGGTCACATGTTGCACTGAAAAAAATAATAATAAAAAAACAAAACAAAACAAAATAAACAAGAAATTACCAAAACCGACACATGAGTAAAGACGGAATGAGTGTATTTTCCGAAAAACTCGAATAAATACATTAGCAGGACAGTAAGCTGAGTAGTACGGAGAGGGGACGAAGGGCCCCATTTTGCCGAGGGAGATAACTCTTGCATCCACCAGGGGGCGCCACCAGCTCAATTGACCTGTGAACATGATAGGACATGTACTGACCTGTCTGTGGGGTTTTTCCCACAATATCGTACACGGAGGTGACCGAAGATGTCACGGAGGTCAGATTATTCTTCCGCGGTGATGCGGTCTGGTGGTGATGCGGTAGTCCCCAGACTTGAAATACGCTGCATGGTCCGATTGGGTCGAGTGAGGTATCAAATTGAAGCATTCGTGAAGAAGCATCCAGTCATGGGTGGGTGCATGTAAAATTAGGATTTTTTTCCCGAAACTATAAAAAGCGGAACACGGACTTTACCCCTAAAATAGGGGAAACACCTATCAACCCTAGTCAGAAGGGCTAATATCGGTCCCCGGGCTTATTGGGACCTGTCTATCAAGTCAATGGGGTGGGTGCATGTAAAATTAGGATTTTTTCCCCAAACTATAAAAAGCGGAATACGGACTTTATCCCTAAAACAGGGGAAAACCCCTATCAACCCTAGCCAAAAGGGCTAATATCGGTCCCCGGGCTTATCGGGGCCTGCCTATCAAGTCAGTGGGGTGGGTGCATGTAAAATTAGGATTTTTTCCCGAAACTATAAAAAAGCGGAACACGGACTTTACCCCTACAATAGGGGTCTGTATTATACAATATAAGGGAAAATGCCTGTATGGGGTATGGGGATGGTCAATTTTTTTCGTGGGCTTTAATATGGCTTGTGGGGTCTCGTTTTTCTCGTTTCGCCAAGAAAATGACAATGGGAAGGGTCCCGGAGCGAATCGGTGAAATTTTTGGGAAAAGTCACCGAGGCCTGTATATAGGCCCATAGGCTGGCCATGGGGTGTATAGGTCCAACCTGAGAAATTCACACACGTTCATTGTGATATGGGTTGCTTGGATTTGTTTTTCACGTCTCGTCATTTAGAACACGATGGGAAGGGTCCCGGAGCGAAACGGTGAAATTTTTGGAAAAAGTCACCGAGGCCTGGGTAGGCCCATAGGCCTATACTGCATGGCTATGGGTGTATAGGTCCATACGGGGTGGACGTTTTGGGATCTAGGTGGGCCACTAATGGTCCGATGGGGTCGAGTGAGGTATCAATGTGAAGCCTATGTGAGGGGGCAACCGATGGGATGGATGTGGGGTAGGAATATCGTCATTCTGCGCATGCGCAATAGACAAAGTGTATGGAAATAGACGTTTTGGGATCTAGGGGGGCCACTAGTGGGCCGATTGGATCGAGTGAGGTATCAATGTGAAGCCTATGTGAGGGGGCATCTGATGGGGCGAGTGCAGGGTTAAAATATCGTCACTCTGCGCATGCGCAGTGGACAAAGGGTATGGAAATAGACGTTTTGGGGTCTAGGTGGGCCACTAGTGGGCCGATGAGATCGAGTGAGGTATCCATGTGAAGCCTATGTGAGGGGGCTAGACTAGGGTGTCGTTTCCATTCTGCTGCGCAGGTCACGTGGGTTGTGACGTCACTTCCGGGTTTCACCTCCAAACCCAGAAGAATTCCAATGTTCTCTTAGACGTCCGGATGTTCAACCTCCGGGGTTTTTCCCGGCCCGGGCCGGTCCGCCCCGGCCGCAGCGCGCGCGCGCGGGTTCTCCGGCCGCACGCTCGCGCGCGCGTCATCACCGGCAGTACGCGGATGAATGTCGGGTCAAAAGGTCAAAGGTCACATCCAGGTCAAAAGGTCCAAGGCCTCCCTTTCGGCAAGGTTCGGAGACAATGTTGCGGCATCGATATACAGAGCTTGAACCCCAAAATGGGATTGAAAATTATCCTGGGAAGGATGGGCAGTTCCATTTGGACCAATCAGCGGTCGAGAAAAAGAGCCAATGAGCGATCGATAAAAGAACCAATGGACGGGTACTAGAATTTTGCTCACGTCTGCGCCTACATCCGGGTACTGGGATGCTTTCGCCTACGTCCGCGCCTACATCCGGGTTCTTGTACACCCGGGTAATGTTTTCTGGACATGGATGGGTTACCTTTGGCTCCATTCTAGGCCACTGATTGGCTAATACGGTGTTCAAAGCCAGTTTCATGCATTATGCTCATATAGAAAACACACAAGACAGGGTTTTTGGTGAGATCTCATTTTGTTTTTTATTCAGTAACAACAACAACGTGAGAACAACCACGTGAAAACTGAAGCCCAGAACAGGGGGCTTGTACATTGAAAGAACTGAAGCCCAGAACAGGGGGCTTGTAAACTTAAGCCCAGAACAGCGGCCGTGTGTACATTAGTAGTAGGAAAAGGCTAAATTGCCTCCTATTTGTGGAGCAGTCACTTCCGGTTGGGTGGAGTACTGCCCTCAGCCACTCAGAAGCGAGTATTTTGACCGGGTGCATTATGGGACATATCCAAGATGGCGGCGTCTGCCTTCTGGTTCAAGATGCCGGCACGTCCGGTGTCGAAAACTGGCCATTTTGTCGGGATGTGGTCATCTAGTGTCGAAAACTGGACCCGGTATGGGTCCCGCTAGACGTTTTGGGGTCTAGGTGGGCCACTAGTGGTCCGATGGAGTCGTATGAGGTATCAATGTGAAGCATTCGTGAAGGAGCATCCGAAGGGATGAGTGTGACGTAGAATTGACGTCATTCTGCTCATGCGCAGTAGACAAAGCGTATGGAAATAGACGTTTTGGGATCTAGGGGAGCCCCTAATGGACCGATGGAGTTGTATGAGGTATCAATGTGAAGCCTATGTTAGGGGGCATCCGCCTGGACTAGTGTCTCGATCGTGGTCAACATTCTGCGCATGCGCAGACAGGGAATTGTGGGAAAAGGGTATGGAAATAGACGTTTTGTGGTCTGGATGGGCCACTAGTGGGCCGATGAGGTCAAGCGAGGTATCGTTGTGAAGGATACGTGAGGGGGCATCCGCCTGGACTAGTGTGTCGTTCGTGTTCAACATTCTGCGCATGCGCAGACAGGAAATTGTGGGAAAAGGGTATGGAAATAGACGTTTTGGGGTCTAAGTGAGTCCCTAGTGGGCCGATGGGGTCGTGTGAGGTATCGTTGCGAAGGATACGTGAGGGGGCATCCACCTGGACTAGTGTGTCGATCGTTTTCGACATTCTGCGCATGCGCAGACAGGGAATTGTGGGAAAAATGCATTGGAAGGAACGTTTTGGGGTCTAGGTGGGCCACTAATGGTCTGATTGAGTCGAGTGAGGTATCAATGTGATGCATACGTGAGGGCGCATCCGCCTGGGTGGATGGGTGTTAGGAATATCGTCATTCTGCGCATGCGCAGGCAGGCGGTAGTATGGAAATAGACATTTTGAGGCCGATATGAACCACTATGGGTCCTCGAGGTGTAGACCACGACTTAAAGGGATGTCTACGTGACGTCATCAGTGAGAGTAGTAGCGAAAGCGGGAGTAGGGCTTTACTATGGGTTGTGGGGTCTCGTTTTTCTCGTCTCGCCGAGAAAAACACGATGGGAGGGGTCCCGGAGCGAAGCGGTGAAATTTTTGGGAAAAGTCACCGAGGTCTGTATATAGGCCCATAGGTTGGCCAGGGGGGGGGATATAGGTCCAACATGGGAAATTCACACACGTTCATTGTGATATGGGTTGCTTGGATTTGTTTTTCACGTCTCGTCATTTAGAACACGATGGGAAGGGTCCCGGAGCGAAACGGTGAAATTTTTGGAAAAGTACCATATAGCCCATATAGTCCTATACTGGCTATATGGGGGTATAGGTTCAACCTGGGAAATTCACACACGTTCATTGTGATATGGGCTGTTTGGATTTGTTTTTCACGTCTCGTCATTTAGAACACGATGGGAAGGGTCCCGGAGCGCAACGGTGAAATTTTTGGAAAAAGTTCACCGAGGCCTGGGTAGGCCCATAGGCCTATACTGCATGGCTATGGAAGTATAGGTCCATACGGGGTGAACGTTTTGGGGTCTAGGTGAGCCCCTAATGGTCCTATGGTGTCGTATGAGGTCTTATTTTGAAGCTCTCGTGGAGTTTGTAATGTATCGACTCATGGTTCGTCCGTTTTCAATAGTCTGCGCATGCGCAGTCTGGCCGTAGTATAGAAAGCAGGCATTTTGGGGGGTATGTGGGTGTGTGTTTGGGGTAGAGATGGACGTTCCGGGTACATCCGAGTATACACGGGAACAGTCGGGTAGTTACGGAGGAAGACACGGAGGTGGCCGAAGATGTCACGGAGGTGCCCGAAGAGACACGGAAGTTACCGAAGATGTTACGGAAGTCACCGAAGAGACCCGGAGGTGGGCGAAGATGTCAATTTGTATTTGGGAAATCACGGGGAGATCAGGTGATAGTTCAAGGTCATATTGAATGATAGGAATGCGTGTACTGACCTGTTCATCTGTGGCTTACATCCGAATATAGACCGGAGAGAGAACAACAACAACAACAAGGATGACACTTGAGAGAACAACAACAACAAGAAGTTATTTTCATATAGTTTACTTTCCCCAATGTTACATCATACCAACGCTGGGGGAGCCGCGCCGATCAAAGGATGAATACAGACCGAGGCTAATGGTGTACAAACGACCTTATATGACCACTCACTCACTCACTCACTCACCGTCCTCAGTGCGTCTATGCGTTAAGATGGGCGTTGGGGACGCCTCACGGGCGTTTTGCACGCCTCACTCACTCACTCACTCACACGCGCGAGGGCGTCAACACCCGGTGGTGGTGGTGGGAGCTCCCGTGTGGCAGAGCTCTTGGATCGGAGCTCTTGGAGCTCAAAGCGTGTGGAGCTCAGAGCTCGGAAGTGACATTTGCATATGACCTCTGTGAGGTCACTTCCGCTTCCGTTCACGTGACCGGAACTGACCTTTGACCCCTGCGCGCAATTTGCGTTGATACTTGTTTTCTGTGACCTCCAATATCTCGCCCATCTCGGCGTCCATACTTTCTTTGTACAAATCCTTCCATAGCCTCGAGTTCACATTATGTTCTTCAACCTCGGGTTGGTCCTTCACGGTTGGGTGATATTCCCGGACTGGTGGTATGAAGAAGGCCCGCTGTACGGGGGTGGGTTGCTGCTTCACCAAATGTGGACTCGGTGGATGGTGTAGGGGCTGTGGTGATCCCTCGCCGGGTAGCAGGTGGGTCGTCAGCTGGCGATTTTCGGGGGTATGGGCTTTTAAATCTACGAACAGGTAGCCGTACGGACGACTTGTCGCTTCTTGAAACGCCTGCATGAAATGGTCGATGTTCTGAGGATAAATTCGACTACCAAACACACGAATTTGTGCTCTGTCGATGGGGTTGGAGAACAACACAAAGTATTGGCAGTTCAAGGCAATATCTCTGGACGCCTTCCCTTGAGGAAAGAGATTCTGGGTCAAATAGATGACGGACAGATTGCGATGATGGGACCCTTTGGTGAATAGGTCGGCGATTTTCGAATTGTCCTTGGCCGCACTCATCAGATCATCGAGCACTACCACGTTGGTCTGCTCGGGGTCAAAGTAATACGGTTCGTCTATGTCGTGAGGAATCCCTGGGACGAAACTCACATTCTGTAATCGCGTAGTTTCGTAGGCGGGCTGCCATTGGCTATAACACCAAACAACACGTGTCGGAGCTGGGGTTGCCACACCTTCCTCTAAGAACTTCATTACCCAGGACGTCTTTCCACATGCCGTAGGGCCGCTCACCGTCATCGTATAGGGATGCTCTACTGCACTTGTTGGACCTATAGCGGGACTCGGCGGTGTCTCTTGGTTGTGTTTGCCTTGAATGTGCCTGAGCATACTATCGCGGCGAGAGAAGGTTCTCTGACAGAACGTACACGTACACGACATGTTGATCTGTCGACCAATACATAAGGACTGATGAGGGACACATATTGATTCTTATATGTACAGACACCACCCCCAACACCACCACCACACACTACCACACACACACACACCACCACCACCACCACCGCCACCACCGGGCGTTGACGGGCGTCAACGCCCGGTGGTGGTGGTGGGAACTCCCGTGTGGCAGAGCTCTTGGATCGGAGCTCTTGGAGCTCAAAGCCTGTGGAGCTCAGATCTCGGAAGTGACATTTGGATACGACCTCTGTGATGTCACTTCCGCTTCCGTTCACGTGACCGGAACTGCCCTTTGACCCCGGCGCGCAATTTTATCTCGTATTGTTAGCGCGCGGGTCAAGGTCAGTTCCAGTCACGTGGGCGAGTGACATCACAGAGGTCATATGCGCGTCAAACTTCTGCCACACGGGAGTTCCCACCACCACCACCGGGCGTTGACGCCCGTCAACGCCCGGTGGTGGCGTGTGGTGGTGGTGGTGGTGGTGGTGGTGTGTGTGTGTGTGTGTGTGGTAGTGTGTGGTGGTGGTGTTGGTGGTGGTGTCTGTACATATAAGAATCAACATGTGTCCCTCATCAGTCCTTATGTATTGGTCGACAGATAAACATGTCGTGTACGTGTACGTTCTGTCAGAGAACCTTCTCTCGCCGCGATAGTATGCTCAGGCACATTCAAGGCAAACACAACCAAGAGACACCGCCGAGTCCCGCTACAGGTCCAACAAGTGCAGTAGAGCATCCCTATACGATGATGGTGAGCGGCCCTACGGCATGTGGAAAGACGTCCTCGGTAATGAAGTTCTTAGAGGAAGGTGTGGCAACCCCAGCTCCGACACGTGTTGTTTGGTGTTATAGCCAATGGCAGCCCGCCTACGAAACTACGCGATTACAGAATGTGAGTTTCGTCCCAGGGATTCCTCACGACATAGACGAACCGTATTACTTCGATTCCGAGCAGACCAACGTGGTAGTGCTCGATGATCTGATGAGTGCGGCCAAGGACAATTCGAAAATCGCCGACCTATTCACCAAAGGGTCCCATCATCGCAATCTGTTCGTCATCTATTTGACCCAGAACCTCTTTTCTTGAACTGCCAATACTTTGTGCTGTTCTCCAACCCCATCGACAGAGCACAAATTCGTGTGTTTGGTAGTCGAATTTATCCTCAGAACATCGACCATTTCATGCAGGCGTTTCAAGAAGCGACAAGTCGTCCATACGGCTACCTGTTCGTAGATTTAAAAGCCCATACCCCCGAAGATCGCCGGCTGACGACCCACCTGCTACCCGACGAGGGATCACCACAGCCCCTACACCATCCACCGAGTCTACATTTGGTGAAGCAGCAACCCACCCCCGTACAGCGGGCCTTCTTCATACCACCATTCCCGGAATATCACCCAACAGTGAAGGACCAACCCGAGGTTGAAGAACATAATGTGAACTCGAGGCTATGGAAGGATTTGTACAAAGAAAGTATGGACGCCGAGATGGGCGAGATGTTGGAGGTCACAGAGAACAAGTTTCAACGCAAATTGCACGCAGGGGTCAAAGGTCAGTTCCGGTCACGTGAACGGAAGCGGAAGTGACCTCACAGAGGTCATATGCCAATGTCACTTCCGAGCTCTGAGCTCCACACGCTTTGAGCTCCAAGAGCTCCGATCCAAGAGCTCTGCCACACGGGAGCTCCCACCACCACCACCGGGTGTTGACGCCCTCGCGCGTGTGAGTGAGTGAGTGAGTGAGTGAGCGAGTGAGGCGTGCAAAACGCCCGTGAGGCGTCCCCAACGCCAATCTTAACGCATAGACGCACTGACGACGGTGAGTGAGTGAGTGAGTGAGTGGTCGTATAAGGTCGTTTGTACACCATTAGCCTCAGTCTGCATCCATCCTTTGACCGGCGCGGCTCCCCCAGCGTTGGTATGATGTAACATTGGGGAAAGTAAACTATATGAAAATAACTTCTTGTTGTTGTTGTTCTCTCAAGTGTCATCCTTGTTGTTGTTGTTGTTCTCTCTCCGGTCTATATCCGGATGTAAACCACAGATGAACAGGTCAGTACACGCATTCCTATCATTCAATATGACCTTGAACTATCACCTGATCTCCCCGTGATTCCCCAAATACAAATTGACATTTTCGTCCACCTTCGGGTCTCTTCGGTGACTTCCGTAACATCTTCGGTAACCTCCGTGTCTTTTCGGGCACCTCCGTGACATCTTCGGCCACCTCCGTGTCTTCCTCCGTAACTACCCGACTGTTCCCGTGTATACTCGGATGTACCCGGAACGTCCATCTCTACCCCAAACACACACCCACATACCCCCCAAAATGCCTGCTTTCTATACTACGGCCAGACTGCGCATGCGCAAACTATTGAAAACGGACGAACCATGAGTCGATACATTACAAACTCCAAGAGAGCTTCAAAATAAGACCTCATACGACACCATAGGACCATTAGGGGCTCACCTAGACCCCAAAACGTTCACCCCGTATGGACTTATACTTCCATAGCCATGCAGTATAGGCCTATGGGCCTATCCAGGCCTCGGTAAACTTTTTCCCAAAACTTCACCGTTGCGCTCCGGGACCCTTCCCATCGTGTTCTAAATGACGAGACGTGAAAAACAAATCCAAACAGCCCATATCACAATGAACGTGTGTGAATTTCCCAGGCTGAACCTATACCCCCATATATCCAGTATGGAGCTTATATGGGGCTATATGGTACTTTCCCCACTTTTCTCCGTGACATCTTCGGCCACCTCCGTGTCTTCCTCCGTAACTACCCGACTGTTCCCGTGTATACTCGGATGTACCCGGAACGTCCATCTCTACCCCAAACACACACCCACATACCCCTCAAAATGCCTGCTTTCTATACTACGGCCAGACTGCGCATGCGCAGACTATTGAAAACGGACGAACCATGAGTCGATACATTACAAACTCCACGAGAGCTTCAAAATAAGACCTCATACGACACCATAGGACCATTAGGGGCTCACCTAGACCCCAAAACGTTCACCCCGTATGATACTTTTCCAAAAATTTCACCGTTTCGCTCCGGGACCCTTCCCATCGTGTTCTAAATGACCAGACGTGAAAAACAAATCCAAGCAACCCATATCACAATGAACGTGTGTGAATTTCCCAGGTTGGACTTATACCCCCCATGGCCAGCCTATGGGCCTATATACAGACCTCGGTGACTTTTCCCAAAAATTTCACCGCTTCGCTCCGGGACCCCTCCCATCGTCTTTTTCTCGGCGAGACGAGAAAAACGAGAGCCCACAACGCATAGTAAAGCCCTACTCCCGCTTTCGCTACTACTCTCACTGATGACGTCACCAGTGACGTCACAGATGACGGACATGCCTTTAAGTCGTGGTCTACACCCCGAGGACCCATAGTGGTCCATATCGGCCTCAAAATGTCTATTTGCATACTACCGCCTGCCTGCGCATGCGCAGAATGACGATATTCCTAACACCCATCCACCCAGGCGGATGCGCCCTCACGTATGCATCACATTGATACCTCACTCGACTCAATCAGACCATTAGTGGCCCACCTAGACCCCAAAACGTTCCTTCCAATGCACTTTTCCCAAAATTCCATGTCTGCGCATGCGCAGAATGTCGAAAACGATCGACACACTAGTCCAGACGGATGCCCCCTCACGTATCCTTCGCAACGATACCTCACTCGACCCCATCGGCCCAGTACGGACTCACCTAGACCCCAAAACGTCTATTTCCATACCCTTTTCCCACAATTTCCTGTCTGCGCATGCGCAGAATGTTGAACACGAAGGACACACTAGGCCAGGCGGATGCCCCCTCACGTATCCTTCACAACGATACCTCGCTTGACCCCATCGGCCCAATAGTGGCCCATCCAGACCACAAAACGTCTATTTCCATACCCTTTTCCCACAATTCCCTGTCTGTCTGCGCATGCGCAGAATGTTGAACACGAACGAGACACTAGTCCAGGCGGATACCCCCTCACATAGGCTTCACATGGATACCTCATACAACTCCATCGGCCCATTAGGGGCTCCCCTAGATCCCAAAACGTCTATTTACATACCCTTTTCCCACAATTCCCTGTCTGCGCATGCGCAGAATGTTGACCACGACCGAGACACTAGCCCAGACGGATGCCCCCTCACAGGGGCTTCACATTGATACCTCATACAACTCCATCGGTCCATTAGGGGCTCCCTAGATCCCAAAACGTTTATTTCCATACGCCTTGTCTACTGCGCATGCGCAGAATGACGTCAGTTCCACGTCACACCCATCCCCTCTGATGCTCCTTCACGAATGCTTCACATTGATACTTCATACGACTCCATCGGACCACTAGTGGCCCACCTAGACCCCAAAACGTCTAGCGGGACCCATACCGGGTCCAGTTTTCGACACTAGATGACCACATCCCGCCAAAATGGCCAGTTTTTGACACCGTACGTGCCGCCATCTTGAACCAGAAGGCAGACGCCGCCATCTTGGATATGTCCCATAATGCGCAAGGTCAAAATACTCGCTTCTGATTGGCTGAGAGCAGTACTCCACCCAACCGGAAGTGACTGCTCCACAAATAGGAGGCAATTTAGCCTTTTCCTACTACTTACATTGAAAGAACTTAAGCCCAGAACCGGGCTTGTACATTGAAATGATGGGCGGCCCAGTCATATACGAGTACATCGCGGTCCTCGGCCTTGGGGTACTCGTCAAACATCTGTACGATGGTAGATAAGGGTCTTCCCCGGCATCGATGGTACAGGTAAAACAAGCAATATTGTTCGCACACGCTACTGGCCAGGCTTTGCAACGTTTGACTGTTCCAACACCACGTCTCTGTGCCTTGATCCATGAAGTCTGTTAAATCGGGATGGAGGGGTGGCAGGCCGTACGGGTCAAAGTATTCGCCCTGCTGTTCTGTCAAGTACACGCCCATCCAATGTTCACCGGCCCGATCCATCGGATCCGTGTTGAGAACGTAAGCAGCAGGATACATACGGTCTAATGGGAACACATCTCGGGCGAACACCCCTTGAAACACCATACGTGTCTCTGGGTCATTCTCCAGCACGGTGGTTATCTGGTCTGTATCCATGTTAGGTGGAGAAGTCACACAGGACGTTGCGCGCTTTGTCCACTTGAATGATGTTGTCAAACTCGGCGTAGCAGATCACATTGACGGTGCTCCGGAGTGCTCGTGCAAAGTGGATTTCCAACCGTAAATTGCCTTGCTTGGCTTGGGCCAGCTGATGGTCGTTCTCTAAGGTGCGGGTCAGATGGAAACAGAACAAGGTGTATCCGTTCCCGTAGTCCTCCCGACTGATCATATTCCCTTCGTCCTGGTTGATTTGACCGGTGGCTGTAAACAGGTTCTGATAGGCTCGAATGAAATTCGCGCGCCCAAAGTTCGGTGTTAAGGCCGTGCCTGGGACCTGTTGTCCATCCACATGCAGGGTCACTGATGACGTCACCAGTGACGTCACAGGTGACGGACATCCCTTTAAGTCGTGGTCAACACCCCGAGGACCCATAGTGGTCCATATCGGCCTCAAAATGTCTATTTCCATACTACCGCCTGCCTGCGCATGCGCAGAATGACGATATTCCTAACACCCATCCACCCAGGCGGATGCGCCCTCACGTATGCATCACATTGATACCTCACTCGACTCAATCAGACCATTAGTGGCCCACCTAGACCCCAAAACGTTCCTTCCAATGCACTTTTCCCACAATTCCATGTCTGCGCATGCGCAGAATGTCGAAAACGATCGACACACTAGTCCAGACGGATGCCCCCTCACGTATCCTTCGCAACGATACCTCACTCGACCCCATCGGCCCACTAGGGACTCACCTAGACCCCAAAACGTCTATTTCCATACCCTTTTCCCACACTTCCCTGTCTGCGCATGCGCAGAATGTTGAACACGAACGACACACTAGTCCAGGCGGATGCCCCCTCACGTATCCTTCACAACGATACCTCGCTTGACCCCATCGGCCCACTAGTGGCCCATCCAGACCACAAAACGTCTATTTCCATACCCTTTTCCCACAATTCCCTGTCTGTCTGCGCATGCGCAGAATGTTGAACACGAACGAGACACTAGTCCAGGCGGATGCCCCCTCACATAGGCTTCACATGGATACCTCATACAACTCCATCAACCCATTAGGGGCTCCCCTAGATCCCAAAACGTCTATTTACATACCCTTTTCCCACAATTCCCTGTCTGCGCATGCGCAGAATGTTGACCACGACCGAGACACTAGCCCAGGCGGATGCCCCCTCACATAGGCTTCACATTGATACCTCATACAGCTCCATCGGTCCATTAGGGGCTCCCCTAGATCCCAAAACGTCTATTTCCATACGCCGTGTCTACTGCGCATGCGCAGAATGACGTCAGTTCCACGTCACACCCATCCCCTCGGATGCTCCTTCACGAATGCTTCACATTGATACCTCATACGACTTCATCGGACCACTAGTGGCCCACCTAGATCCCAAAACGTCTAGCGGGACCCATACCGGGTCCAGTTTTCGACACTAGATGACCACATCCCGCCAAAATGACCAGTTTTCGACACCGGACGTGCCGCCATCTTGAACCAGAAGGCAGACGCCGCCATCTTGGATATGTCCCATAATGCACAAGGTCAAAATACTCGCTTCTGAGTGGCTGAGGGCAGTACTCCACCCAACCGGAAGTGACTGCTCCACAAATAGGAGGCAATTTAGCCTTTTCCTACTACTTACATTGAAAGAACTTAAGCCCAGAACCGGGCTTGTACATTGAAATGATGGGCGGCCCAGTCATATACGAGTACATCGCGGTCCTCGGCCTTGGGGTACTCGTCAAACATCTGTACGATGGTAGATAAGGGTCTTCCCCGGCATCGATGGTACAGGTAAAACAAGCAATATTGTCCGCACACGCTACTGGTCAGGCTTTGCAACGTTTGACTGTTCCAACACCACGTCTCTGTGCTTTGATCCATGAAGTCTGTTAAATCGGGATGGAGGGGTGGCAGGCCGTACGGGTCAAAGTATTCGCCCTGCTGTTCTGTCAAGTACACGCCCATCCAATGTTCACCGGGCCGATCCATCGGGTCCGTGTTGAGAACGTAAGCAGCAGGATACATACGGTCTAATGGGAACACATCTCGAGCAAACACCCCTTGAAAGACCATACGTGTCTCTGGGTCATTCTCCAGCACGGTGGTTATCTGGTCTGTATCCATGTTAGGTGGAGAAGTCACACAGGACGTTGCGCGCTTTGTCCACTTGAATGATGTTGTCAAACTCGGCGTAGCAGATCACATTGACGGTGCTCCGGAAGGCTCGTGCAAAGTGGATTTCCAACCGTAAATTGCCTTGCTTGGCTAGGGCCAGCTGATGGTCGTTCTCTAAGGTGGGGGTCAGATGGAAACAGAACACCGTGTATCCGTTCCCGTAGTCCTCCCGACTGATCATATTCCCTTCGTCCTGGTTGATTTGACCGGTGGCTGTAAACAGGCTCTGATAGGCTCGAATGAAATTCGCGCGCCCAAAGTTCGGTGTTAAGGCCGTGGCTGGCACCTGTTGTCCTTCCACATGCAGGGCCACAAAATTGATGCCGAAATGTTTAAAGTCAAACGGATTCTCTGGGTAGGCTCCACTGAAACTGGTATTTTCCACACAGGCCAGGATCAATCGCTTGGGTAGTTCCCCCAGGAACAGGTTTTCTTTGTTGGCGCTCATATTTTCAGCAGACACAGAGAACACTTTGGTTTGCACACGTCGGATAGGGTACTGGGCTGGTTTTGTTTCCAAGGCTTTGAGGTGTCCCAATTGAACGGCTGGATTCGGTTTCACTTTTCGGACATACAGGACTGCGTCTTGGATGACAATCTTATAGTCAGCTGCATACCCGTCTACGTTAGTGGCCATCAAGGCGAAGGTCGGAGGCGCCCGTATCAGTCGGATTTTGATGGGGATGTTGTTCAAGAGGTACCGGTCTTGCATGAACATGTCTGCGTGCAGTCGACCCATGAGATCCACCGAGACGCCGTTCGCGGTCAAAGCCTTCCGTTTGTTATATCCCACATTGCCGTTCTCTACGCCCATGTGCTGGGCTGTGTCCTGGTAGAATAAAGCGGCTGTCAGTTGAGATTTTGTAGCCTCTCGCCCATGCGACAACAGCGTCTCGATGTAGGCTCGATAGGGGCTCGTGTTGGTCGAGTCACTGATGAGTTTGACGCTGAGAAATATATCCACCTGTTGAAACATCGAGTGCAGCCAGAGATTCGTCGGGCCCACCGTTGCTTGGTCCACGATTCTGGAGCCATCTCCATTAACGATCTTGGCTTTCACATACAAGTATGTATGGGCTAAATCCACATAGGCCGTATCCGCATCACTGATGGTGAACTCGATGGTTTCGTTGATGCTGGAGAGCGGGAGATGCTCCACCCATAATCCTTGTTCGGCACTGGTCTGTGTGGGCGGGACGGTCCACAAATCAAATTCACTGTTGGTGGAGGGACAGGACTCTGCGTGGATCAAGGACATGTTTAAGAAAAGATATCCTGGGTCTTCGATGTGCGTCGTCGCTGGGTCGGTCGTCGACTGGTGCGTGGTCTCGGTGGTGCAGGTCTTTTATTCCCTACGGTGCGTTGTGCTTTGGCCACTAAGACGCCTCCTGCTTCTTTGGCCCGCCGTTTCAAGGCTTCTTTGGGTGCCGTACCCCCCAAGACATCACCGGCGACTTGCAGTCCACTGCGTACCGCTTGTTTGCCGATTGCTTTCACCCCACGCGTCACCAACGGCAGGAACGTTTTGACGATGCTCCCGAGTATGTTCCCCAGTCCATGTCCTCGTTGCATGCGTGCACCACTAAATACCGGAAGGCCACCGCCGGCCTGTTGGGCATAATAGTCCATATAGCTGCGTGCATCGCACTCGTAAGGCACCTTCATTATACAAAGTGGGGAGCACGTGCTTGTCGAAAATAAAGTGTCAGCACCACTTTCCCGCGTTCGAATGCCACCAGTCGTCCCGTGTCATCTCTTATATCCACCGTGATCGTGTTGATGTCGGTTTGTCGTACGGGTAGGTAGAGCATGTGGGTGAAACTGTGGGTGACTTGATCTCCATACGTCTTTTTAATGGGGACCACCCGTAACAGAGGTGTGTTGATATCGCCCACGATATGGTTGTCCACCACGTCCGAGTAGACGTAGAGTCCGTACATACCCGACTTCATATCCATCGGGATCTCGCCTTGGTGGGCGGTGGGACCAGCGAACGTCTGTAGATAGAAACCCAGCATTTGCTGTAGGATAGGACTCAGTACGACACTCGCGTTGGCGGAGACGATAAGCTGTGCCTTGTCGTTGTGTGCGTTGTAATCGAAGTCCACGTGATTCTTGAAGGGATAGGTTTTGATGGGTTTTGAAGTATTCGTGACCTCCCGTAGAGCCTTATAATGCAACAGTCTTGACAGCCCACCCATGAACTCCTTGGGAGTATCGTATTGGCATTCGGGGAGGGTGAGTCGGGTGTCTTTTCCTTCATAGGTCACCTCGTACCAGACTTCATTGGCTCGCACGTTGTACCACGAGTAAGGGTATTGGATATCCACGAGGCCACATTCCCACCGCCCAGGTAAATGCAACGGTTGCGGTAACTGGGTCACGTACTTGGCCAAGGTGTTGTCAGGAAACACATCGAGCGAACTGTTACTGGGTAGGGTGAGGTAAAACATGGCGACTGAGCTGTCCTGCTGCTGATGTTGGTTTTAATAGGTGTTCCAGGCCTTGGGCGGTTGTGTCCGGCGTCGTGTGCGTCGCGTTGACTTGCTACGTGTCACGGCTCTGGAGATGTGGGGTGTCCTGATCAAGGATGGTTATTTAAAGGTCTGAAAAGAAGGTGCCCGTTGTGGTGCTGGAGTTTTGGGGGTGACTCCGGTTCCCATTCGGATTCCCAAGAAGGTAGTGGGCCACACGGCGATTGCTGGGTTCGCTGCATAAAGGCCCAGCGGTGGGGATTCCCCACCAATTCCTGTGGTACATGCATGTCTTTCAAGCCTTGAGCGAAGACCTCCCATCCTCGAGGATCCGTGTGCGACCTACGTTTACGCATCAGGTCATTCACTAAATCCGTCATGTGGGTCCCGGGGACCACCTGATTCTGTACCAGTAGTTCGCCTTTATCATTCCAAGTCATGTTAGGATTCTGTTTCATCCGTTGTAATACCAGGCCAGCTTGTTTCTTGAACGATGCAGGTACACTCTTCAGCACTTCGTCTTCCACCCACTGTGGGGCTGTGGGTGGTACCCCTGGTAATGGCGGCTGTTGGAGCGGTGCTGAGGTCGGCGGTGTGTCACGTGGTGGTGGTGGTGGTGGTGGGGTAGAGGGTTTTGTATTGGTCCATGAACGTCATGTACCGTTGAAGCGTCTCATTGTACCGTTGTACTTTCTCACTGTCGCTTAACCCCGGTCTCTGTAAGATCTGCTGCATCTCTCCATCGAGGGTGTTTATGGTCTTCACCGTAGGTGGGACAGGGTAGGGTGATTGGAGGTTTTGCAGAAACCGTGGTTCGACGAGGACCATTTTTTTCGTGTGGTTCATTGTCGGCCGAAGAGTCCACCCAATACTGGACCCAACACGGACGCGGCCAACGGTGCTAAGATGGCCCCGAGAAAGCCGCCTTTCTGTAACACCTTTTTCTTTTGTGTTTGAGGGACCCGCTTCTGGACTAGGGTTCGGAGACCTGTCTTATGCTCCAACTTATGTCCAACTTGGTCTTCTGAGCCGGAGTCAGTGGTACGTTGCCTTTTAACAGGTTGTACCCGATCTCGCACAGACAGCGTACAAGGTCAGGGTCCGCACCGCGTACAATGGTTCGGACCAACTCGGGTGGGGCCGTCTTCAATACATGGAGCGTCGGGGCGTGCTTCCGTACTCGCGCAGACATCATGTACAACTAATGCCAGAACCCACAACTCTGCCCTTTTTATCCACCTCAGAGAACAGAGACAAAGTCAACCATGCTGTGGTATTCATTCTTTTTATTATCCCCATCATCAAACACACACTCCAGCTGGGGGAGCCACTGTGGGTGTGTTTACATTATTTTTGCAAGTACACGTGGTGGGTCTCTCCGGGAAAGATGCCGGTCCGTAGTCGAAGGTGGTCGGGGTGGCTTGCTTGAGGTCGAACAGCATATACCCGTGCTGAGGGGTTGTGGCATCTTTAAAGGCTTCCAACGCAAGCGGTGTGCGGCCGGGATATATCTGTCTCGCCAGGTGCAGCAGTTGAGTGGTATTTCTCGGGTTTTTGAAGACCACCAGGTAGTGGGCATTTAAGCTGATGTTCCGATGTTCTTTGTTTTTACTGAACAGATTCTGCACAATGTAGATGATGCTGAGCCGTCGATGGTGGCTGCCTTTGGTAAAGAGTTGGGTGACCCGCGCATCCGTCTCCGCCATGAGATCATCCAGAACCACTAAGGTGTCGGGTTCCAAATCGGCCAGGTTGGGTAGGCCTTCCACGAACGTGATGTGGGGCATTGCTGCATACGCTTCCTGCCATTCTCCGTAACACCACACGACTCGGGCAATGGGTGGGGTGATCATGCTGTCGGCGTGTTGAAGGAGCTTCCGAACGAAGTGCGTTTTGCCGGAACCCGTCGGTCCTGCGATGACGCAAGTGAAGGGATGCTACCACCGAGGGTCCATGGTTCGAGGTGTATCCGCTGTCGTGGTAACCCGCTCTTGTAAATTTGGTACGAGTGAACTGGAGTGGTGGTGGTGGGTACAACGTCGGTCGTCGTTGTCTGTTCACTGCGAGTGATGATGGTGGTGGGTACAACGTCGGTCGTCGTTGTCTGTTCACTGTTAGGGATGAAATCCGGTGGGTCTTCAGACGTACTTGGTGTACTTGGTGTAGATGTTGACTGTATACTTGGTGTGGAGCTCGACGTGGCTGTACACGGGGTGTGGTGGTGACTGGGCTCGATACGGGGTTGACTGTTGCTATCTGTAGACTGGTTTCACTGATGGCTGGTGTTCTCAGTTGGTTAAGTAGCGTGCTGACATAGGCTACGTCGTAAAACACACCTCCGTACAACACACTCAGCAGGGTTAGCAATATCACCACAAAGCCCACTTGCGCTTTGCGCGTTTTGGGAGACGCTGTGTTCAGAGGCAGCTGCTGCTTGTCCATAGTACCGTGGTGGAACGTGGAATGAAGGATGACGGTAGTGGTGTCTGGCTTTATAGTCGTTTCTCCTGGTTGGCAGCGACCCAGGAATTGAAGGAACTGGGCCAGCCTTGCCATTTGACGAAATGAAACAGTTTGCTACGTCGATGTTCCGTTTTCAAAATCTGCTCCACCGTGTAGTAGTCTTGCTGTGTTTTTACGACAGGCTGTAATTCCATCTCGTAAAACGTCCCTAGCAACGGTTCCCCTTGAAGATCTTCCAGTTCATAGACTCGCTGCTGTTGGGGTAGGCGCCGTTTAATCAGGAAGTGCTCATCGCTCCAGTTGGGCAAGTAACTTTTCTCAAATTGACCTTTGACTTTACTGATCCGTACAGGGTGCCCGACCTTGAACACCGCCTTCGTCGTTCGCTGCGATTGCCTGGGGTACAAGACACGCCGGACTTGGGCTTCATTGCGTTGGGTCACGGTAATGGGGGCTCTCTCTATACTCCGGTGATAGGCTCGATTGTAACCACTCACAAGTTTCGGGAGAACATCGATGTACCGCCTTGTATTCTTATAGGTGAAATATTTATACATGCGGCCTTTGAATGTCCTGTTGAACCTTTCCACCACAGAAGCCTTGGTCTCGTTGTACGTATGGAAGAAAAACACCTTCTGGGCTTTCAGAAACTGTTGGAACGGTCTGTTGAGGAATTCCGTGCCTTCGTCGGTTTGCAAATACAAAGGTTTGCGCCCGGTCTTGAAGATGTTTTTGAACGCCGCTATGAGATTCGCCCCCGTTTTCGTCCGGATGGGTACCACCCACGCATACTTCGATAGGATATCGATGCACGTCAAGATATACCGATTCCCATCGTTGTGTTTGGCAAAGGCGCTCATATCGACCAAATCCGCTTGCCACTGGGCATCTATTCCTCCCACGATGACCCGGTTCCGTAGAAAATGGCGACGGACAGCTCGATGTAAGGTATAGGTGTCTTGTTTTCTTAACCAATCTCGGACTTGGGCACGTTGTATCCCCTGGGGTTTGGCCGCTCGATAGAGAGCCGACAATGCACTATAGGCCGCCGGACTGTCGGGACTGTAGTATAAGTTATCCAACACCTTCTCCCAGCGCTTCATGGTGACAAATGATGATGGACCCTGGCTCTATCGTTTATTTATAACGGGTATACCTTGGGCCGGAGTTTCTGATTTTCTTCGTTGGCTTCCACAGTGTCCATGGTAAATGACCAGTCCAACTCGTCTGATGACCGCTTGATAAGCATTTGATCCACATCTACCACGGCATCTTCCAATGCAGACCATAGATCAGGGTGAAGGGTAAAATGCACTGTACCCCCATCTAGCCGAGCCAATTGAGCAAAGAAAGGGCCGCGTCGGATGTACACATCGTGACACAAGTGGATGAGGTCGCCGTCCAGTTCACCAGACAACACCCGTTTGAATTTGGTCCAGCCCTCCCGGGACAGACGAATGTGGGCCGGGCACGGTTGTGTAGGGTCCGCATCACAGATGTCTCCCACCTCCTCCATGATATCGACCTTATCTGCATAAACGTGCAGGAAAACCTCGGGGGTCAAGCTGAGATACGCCAGTATTATATGCTCCGTCATGGTCAGTACGTGAATGGTACCAGATTTGACTGTCTCTCGTATTTATAGGGAGAACCCCGTGAGATCAAAGGATCAGCTGGTCATGTCACTGGGCTGACTGAGTCTAACCGGATAGTCTATAGCCTCGTCGTCTGGTTCATGGCTAAACATTTGTTCATTGGGTTCTGCCGCCGCTTCTCTCAGGGCACGAGCCCACTCCAACTCGTCTGATGACCGCTCGTCCGGTGTAAACAGCTGGTCCACGATAGGCACCACTTTCTCGAAGGATGTCCACAGATCGGGGTCTAGGGTGAAGCCTCGCGTAGGGTCTTGGTAGCGGCCCAGGCGTGGGAAGAAAGGTCCACGGTATACGTAGATGGCATTGTCTATGTGGATGAGGTGTCCGTCGAGCTCGCCGCTCAACACCCGTTTAAATTTGGTCCAGCCGTCACGGTGTAGTGTAACCGTATTCGATACGGTCTCAGCGGGCGATCAGCAAACATCTCCACGGTCTTCCACGAGGGTGACTTTATCTTCATAGACGTGTAACCCCACCCGGGGTGTAAGGGGAAGGATGGCTCGTAGAACAGGTGACATGCTTGACCCAATGACGATCGTTAAATGACGCACACTGTGTCTGACCCTCGTATTTATAGTCAGGTACCACTGTCAATGCCACAGCGCCAGGGTCAATAGGGCACAGACCATGACTAGGCCAACCAGCCGTCGCTGATTCCGGCGTGAGCGCTCGTGGTCCATAGCCCGAGCATCAAGGATGGCTGTCATAGTCCAGTAGTGGTGAGTGATGGCACACCTCTCCATCGAGTGCACTCTGTCGAGGACCGCTTCTGTGAACTCGTTCAGGATCTGGCGTCGCCCCTCGTTGTCGTCGCCATCTGCAAACATGGACAGGACCACTGCTCGGTAACCCGTGAGTGAATTAACCACGGTGGCATGCTGTAAAATGCGAGTCGCATAGGGCTGGATCTCCGTCATGGCTCTGCAACCGTAGAAATGAAGGTGTGGGATCCAGAGGGACGTGTTTTATAGACCATGTCACACATGCGCGCCTAGATGTAGCTCTACGGGTGTAGTCCGTGATACGTACTATTCTGATGGGTTATGTGGCTCCTATAGAGATAGTACCTTATCGACAATGGGGACTACTTGTTCCAAAGCCGTCCATAGATCGGGGTCCAGGGTAAAACCACCGTCGTTCAGACAGAGGAGTCGAGCGAAAAAGGGACCGCAGAAAATGTAGACGTCGTCACACAGGTGAATGCTATCACCGTGCAGGTCACCCAACAACACCCGTTTCAAGGTAGTCCATCCTTCCGGTGACAAAGAGACGTGCGCTTTGGGTTCAGTGGTACACCAACACCTAAGTCCGCTATCGATGAGGTCCACTCGTTTGGGGTACAACAATAGGGTGCAGCCAGGTGTAAGCCTCCGGGTAGCCACAGTCCCTTCTTTCACCTCGGGGTGTAGTAAGTCATCCACCTCGGGGAGTACATCTTTCAGTGCCATCCATAAGGGTGGAGAGAGTGTGATATAGGTACCTCCACTCTGTTCCAACCGGGGAAAAAGGGAATCCTCTTCAGCAGTGCGTATGTGCACACCGACTTCCACGTGCATGAAATCCCTTTCGGGCTCTTTTCCTGTAACAATCGTGTCAATAGAGTCCAGCCTGATAGCGCTAACAAAATCTTCACCTTCTGCGGTGCGTCTTGGACCAGCTCCAGGTGATCGTCATTGACGATGAGGTAGACGTCGGACGTCAGTTGGAATAACGCAAGCTCTGTTCCGCTCGCTGCCATGGTGGGGAATGAAAAGCGAACGGTTAGAGAGGTGGCTTTATAGTGTACCTGTTGGGTAGGGTTTTATACATCGTGCGTGGCACTTGTTATACTCGCTTGCGCCATAAGGTCAATAAGGTTAGAAATGCGCTTTTTTCTACTACGCCCTGTGACGGCCCTTCGTGAATGGGCGTAACCTGTGAACATCATAGGAATGCATGTACTAACCTGTCTGTGGGGTTTTTCCACAATGTCGCTCACCTTCGTGTCTTTTCGGGTACGTCCATACAGGGTCCAGTTTTCGACACTAGATGACCACATTCCGACAAAATGGCCAGTTTTCGACACCGGACGTGCCGCCATCTTGAACCAGAAGGCGGACGCCGCCATCTTGGATATGTCCCATAATGCACCGGGTCAAAATACTCGCTTCTGATTGGCTGAGAACACTCCTGCGCACACCTCCTCATGACCTCCACCATAAATTATCTGCCATTTTGGAAAATGGCGGACAATGGCCGCCACCTTCGGGTGTTTCCGGTCAATAGCCGCCATTATCCACCATTTTGGAAAATGGCGGCCAATGGCCGCCACCTTCGGGTGTTTCCGGTCACTATCCACCATTATCCGCCATTGTCCACCATTTTCCCAGCGACCGGGAATCAACAGACACAGACAAGTCTGGACATGTCCAAAGGTCACGCTCCATTCACACCAACCGGAAGTGACGTCATTTTTACATCCGGGTGAAATGTGACTCGATTTAGCTTTTGTCTACTACTCCTGTTTGGTTGGTGGAACAAGCCGGAGTACCCGGAGAGAACCATCACCCGTCGGCAAGTAACTGACAAACTTTCACACAGGCACCAGCGGGGCTTGAACCCTTGCAGGTTCAGCGATGCGAGGCTAGCGATCACCAGCTAATCGCCTTAGACCACTTGGCCACCGAGGATCCACATTTATATAGACATCTTGTTCGCTGGAAATCAGGTTGAAAAACATTCCATTAATTCGTTATTGGGAGTGGACGAGCTTGACTTGTCGGTATCTTTTTAATTATCCATGAAATTTCCAAACACCGAGTTATTCATCGGTTTGAATAAGCCATTCTTACCAATCTCAGATTTATCTATGTCAAATTTTTCGGTAGCATTGATACCTGAATGGTCAACAACGTCGTCGTATCTGAGGAACTATATCAGTAGTAGTATAAAGCTAAAAAAGGTCGTATTGACCTCTTTGCACTTAAACTCGAGGGGTAACTCTTGATTCCCCTAAACCATCCGACAGGGGGCGCCACCAGCTCAAGAGAGCTCCCCGCAAAAGGGAGGTAACTCTTGATGCTCTTTTGTGGTTTTTGGCAAATGCCGGGTTATCTTCCCTGATTCGAACATTTGCATATTAAATCTATACGAGAAAATGCCTGTATGGGGTATGATGATCCGATGGGGTCGTATGAGGTATCATTGTGAAGCCTACGTGAGGGGGCATCTGATGGGCTGGCTGTGAGGTTGAAATAGCGTCATTCTGCGCATGCGCGGTGGACAAAGGGTATGGAAATAGACGTTTTGAAGCTAGGGGAGCCACTAATGATCCGATTGGGTCGAGTGAGGTATCAAAGTGAAGCATTCGTGAAGGGGCATCTGATAGGCTGGATGTGGGGTTGAAATATCGTCATTCTGCGCATGCGCGGTGAACAAAGGGTATGGAAATAGACGTTTTGGGATCTAGGGGAGCCCCTAATGGTCCGATGGAGTCGTATGATGTATCCATGTGAAGCCTATGTGAGGGGGCATCTGACTGGACTAGTGGCTCGGGCGTTGTCACCATTCTGCGCATGCGCAGACAGGGAATTGTGGAAAAAGGGTATGGAAATAGACGTTTTGGGGTCTAGGGGGGCCACTAATGGTCCGATGGAGTGGTATGGGGTATCCATGTGAAGCCTATGTGAGGGGGCATCTGACTGGACTAGTGTCTCGGGCGTTGTCTCCATTCTGCGCATGCGCAGACAGGGAATTGTGGGAAAAGGGTATGGAAATAGACGTTTTGGGGTCTGGGTGAGCCACTAGTGGTCCTATGCAGTCGAGTGAGGTATCACTGTGAAGCCTATGTGAGAGGGCATCCGCCTGGACTAGTGTCTCGGCCGTTGTCAACATTCTGCGCATGCGCAAACAGGGCATTGTGGGAAAAGGGTATGCAAATAGACGTTTTGGGATCTAGGGCAGCCACTAATGGTCCGATGGAGTTGAGTGAGGTATCAATGTGAAGCATTCGTGAAGGGGCATCCGATGGGGTGGGTCTGGGGTTGGAATATCGTCATTCTACGCATGCGCGGTAGACCAAGGGTATGGAAATATACGTTTTGGGGTCGAGGTGGGCCACTATCGGTCCTATGGAGTCGTATGAGGTAACAATGTGAAGCACACATGAGGGGGCATCCGTCTGGGCTAGTGTCTCGGCCGTTGTCAACATTCTGCGCATGCGCAGACAGGGAATTGTGGGAAAAGGGTATGGAAATAGACGTTTTGGGGTCGACATGGGCCACTATGGGTCCTATGGAGTCGTATGAGGTCTCCATGTGAAGCATTCGTGAAGGCGCATCCGACGAGGTGGGTGACACGTGGAACTGACGTCATTCTGCGCAATGAAAATAGACGTTTTGAGATCTAGGGGAGCCCTAGTGGGCCGATTGGGTCGAGTGATGTATCCATGTGAAACCTATGTGAGGGAGCATCCGCCTGGACTAGCGTCTGGTCCGTGTTTGACATTATGTGCATGCGCAGACAGGGAATTGTGGGAAAAGCGTATGGAAATAGACGTTTTCGGGTCTAGGTTGTCTACTATGGGTCCGATGGAGTCGTATGAGGTCTCATTTTGAAGCTCTCGTGAAGGGGCAGCCGCCTGGACTAGTGTGTCGTCCGTGTTCAAGAGTCTGCGCATGCGCAGTCTGGTCGTAGTATAGAAATATACACATGGGCGTGTGTTTGGTGTACTCAACCCCATATGGGTCCATGGTTGTGGTTTGGTGGTGCGCGTTCTGCGCAAGAGGGTGTGACGTCACTTCAGGTTTCACTAAAACTACCTCCGAGCACAGAAGAGTTCCAATTTTTCCTTAGACATTATGCATGTACTTTCAACATCCGGGTTTCCCACCGCCTGTATGGAATGCATGTATCCCGTAGAGCTACGTATAGGCGCGCATGTGTGACAGGGTCTATAAAACACACTGCTCTGGATCCCAAACCTCCATTCCTACGGTCGCAGAGCCATGACGGACACCTACCCTATGCGGCTCGCGTTTTACAGCATGCAACCGTGGTTAATTCACTCACGGGTTACCGAGCAGTGGTTCGATCCATGTTAGCAGATGGCGACGACAACGAGGGGCGACGCCAGATCCTAAAAGAGTTCACAGAAGCGGTCCTCAACAGAGTGGACTGGATGGAGGGGTGTGCTATCACCCACCACTACTGGACAATGACAGCCATCCTTGATGCCCGGGCTATGGATCACGAGCGCTCACGCCGGAACCACCGACGGCTCGTTGGCCTCGTCATGGTTTTTGCCCTATTGACCCTAACGCTGTGGTAGTGACAGTGGCACTTCACCATAAATACGAGAGACAGTCAGCGTGTGCGTCATTCGGCATTTCGTCAACCATGTCACCAGTCCTACGAGCCGTTCTTCCCCTCACCCCTGAGGTGAGATTACACGTCTATGAGGATAAAGTCACCATCGTGGGAGACCGTCAAGTTTGCTGGTCGGACCCTGAGACCCTATCGACTACCGTTACCCTACACCGTGATGGCTGGACCAAATTTAAACGGGTGTTGAGCGGTGAGCTCGACGGAGACCTAATCCACATCGAGAACGCCAACTACGTACACCGTGGACCCTTCTTTGCCCGTGTGGGGCGTTACCACAATCCCACGCAAAGCTTCACCCTAGACCCCGATCTTTGGACGGCCTTGGAGAAAGTGGTGCCTATTGTGGACCAGCTGTTTACACCGGACGAGCGGTCAGCTGTTCAGTTGGGATGGTCTAGTGCTATTGAGGACGCGCTGGCTGAACCCAATGAACAAATTTCTAGCAATGAACCAGACGACGATGCCATTGATTATCCGGCTAGACTCAGTCAACCTAGGATATATACAACGGTGGTAGAACCCGAACATCAGACTTCGTTATAAATAAACCATACTCACCGGGTCCATTATCATTTTGTCACCATGAAGCGCTGGGAGAAGGTGTTTGATAACTTATACTACAGTCCCGACAGTCCGGCGGCCTATAGTGCATTGTCGGCTCTCTATCGAGCGGCCAAGCCCCAGGGGATACAACGGGCACAAGTTCGAGATTGGTTAAAAAAACAAGACACCTATACCTTACATCGAGCTGCCCGCCGCCATTTTCTACGGAACCGGGTCATCGTGGGAGGACTAGATGCCCAATGGCAAGCAGATTTGGTCGATATGAGCGCCTTTGCCAAACACAACGACGGGAATCGGTATATCTTGACGTGCATCGATATCCTGTCAAAGTATGCGTGGGTGGTACCCATCCGGACGAAAACGGGGGCGAATCTCATAGCGGCGTTCAAGGACATCTTCAAGACCGGGCGCAAACCCTTGTATTTGCAAACCGACGAAGGCACGGAATTCCTCAACAGACCGTTCCAAGCCTTTCTTCTTCTTTCAGACCTACAATGAGACCAAGGCTTCCGTTGTGGAAAGGTTCAACAGGACATTCAAAGGCCGCATGTATAAATATTTCACCTATAAGAATACAAGCCGGTACATCGATGTTCTCCCGAAACTTGTCAGTGGTTACAATCGAGCCTATCACCGAAGTATACAGAGAGCCCCCATTACCGTGACCCAACGCAATGAAGACCAAGTCCGGCGTGTCTTGTACCCCATACAATCGCAGCGAATGCCGAAGAAGGAGTTCAAGGTCGGGAACCCTGTACGGATCAGTAAAGTCAAGGGCAAGTTCGAGAAAAGTTACTTGCCCAACTGGAGCGATGAGCACTTCCTGATTAAACGGCGCCTACCCCGACAGCGGCGAGTCTATGAACTGGAAGATCTTCAAGGGGAACCGTTGCTAGGGACGTTTTACGAGCTGGAATTACAACCTGTCGTAAAAACAAAGCAAGTCTACTATACGGTGGAACGCATCGTAAAAACCGAACTTCGACGTGGCATCCAATTTCATTTCGTCAAATGGCAAGGCTGGCCCAGTTCCTTCAATTCATGGGTCGCGGCCAACCAGGTGAAACGACTATAAAACCAGACACCACCGCCATCATCCTTCATTCCACGTTCGACCATGAACACAGTGCAACCGTCTCTGAACACAGCGTCGCCCAAAAGGCGCAAAGCACAAGTGGGCTTTGTAGTGATATTGCTAACCCTGCTGAGTGTGTTGTACGGAGGTGTGTTTTACGACGTAGCCTATCTCAGCACTCTACTCATCCCACCAAAGACACAACCACCAGCCGCCAGTCAAAACAGTCTACAGATAGCACCAGTCAATCCCGTGACCGAAACGAGCCCAGTCATCACCACCACATCACGTGTACAGGCTACAGCGAGTATAGAGTCAACACCTACACCAAGTGCACCCACTACGTCTGAAAATCCACCGGATTTCATCACTCACAGTGAACGCCCATCGACAACGGTACCGGAGCTCGACGCACCGACGACCGCAGTTCACTCGTACCAAATTTACAAGAGTGGGTTACCACGACAGCGGATACACCTCCAACCATGGACCCTCGGTGGCAATATCCCTTCTCCTGCGTCATCGCAGGACCGACGGGTTCCGGCAAAACGCACTTCGTCAGAAAGCTCCTCGAACACGCCGACAGCATGATTACTCCACCCATTGCCCGAGTCGTGTGGTGTTACGGAGAATGGCAGGCGGCGTATGCAGCAATGCCCCACATCACGTTCGTGGAAGGGCTACCCAACCTGGCCGATTTGGAACCGGACACATTGGTGGTTCTGGATGATCTCATGGCGGAGACGGATGCGCGGGTCACCCAACTGTTTACCAAAGGCAGCCATCATCGACGTCTCAGCATCATCTACATTGTGCAGAATCTGTTCAGTAAAACCAAGAACATCGGAACATCAGCTTAAATGCTCACTACCTGGTGGTCTTCAAAAATCCGAGAGATACCACTCAAGTACTGCACCTGACGAGACAGATGTACCCTGGACGCACTGCGTTTGCGTTGGAAGCCTTTAAAGATGCGACAACCCCTCAGCACGGGTATATGCTCTTCGACCTGAAGCAAGCCACCCCTGACCACCTTCGCCTACGGACCGGTATCTTTCCCGGAGACATCCACCACGTGTACATGCAAAAATAATGTAAACACACCCACAGTGGTTCCCCCGCAGCTGGGGTGTGTGTTTGATGTTGGGGATAATAAAAGAATTAATACCACATCATGGTTGACTTTTGTCTCTGTTCAATATTCACGAGGTAGGTAGATAAAAAGGGCGGGGTTGTGGGTTCTAGCATCAGTTGTACATGATGTCTGCTCGAGTACGGAAGCATGCTCCGACGCTCCGTGTATTGAAGACGGCCCCACCCGAGTTGGTTCGAACCATTGTACGCGGCGCAGACCCTGCTCTCGTGTGCTGTCTGTGTGAGATTGGACTCAATATCTTAAAAGGCAACGTACCACTGACTCCGGCTCAGAAGGCGAAGTTGGCCAAGCATAAGACAGGTCTGCGAACCTTAGTCCAGAAGCGAGTCTCTCAAACACAAAAGAAAAAGGTGTTACAGCAAGGCGGCTTTCTCGGAGCCATTTTAGCACCGTTGGCGGCTTCCGTGTTGGGTCCAGTATTGGGTGGACTGTTCGGCCGACAATGAACCACACGAAAAAAATGGTCCTCGTCGAACCTCGGCTCCTTCAAAACCTCCAATCACCGTACCCCGTACCCTCTACGGTGAAGACGATAAACACACTCGATGAAGAGATGGGTCAGATCTTACAACGACCGGGGTTAAGCGACAGTGAGAAAGTACAACAGTACAATGAAACGCTTCAGCGGTACATGACGTTCATGGACCAATACAAAACCCGCTCTACCCCAGCAGCACCGCCACCACCAACCTCAGCACCGCTCCAACAGCCACCATTACCAGGGGTACCACCCACAGCCCCACAGTGGGTCGAAGACGAAGTCCTGAAGAGTGTACCTGCATCGTTCAAGAAACAAGCTGGCCTGGTATTACAACGGATGAAACAGAATCCTAACATGGCTTGGAATGATAAAGGTGAACTCCTGGTACAGAATAAGGTGGTCCCCGGTACCCACATGACGGATTTAGTGAATGACCTGATGCGTCAACGCAGGTCGCACACGAATCCTCGAGGATGGGAGGTCTTCGCTCAAAGCTTGAAAGACATGCATGTACCACAGGAATTGGTGGGGAACCCCGAGCGCTGGGCCTGGATGCAGCGTGAATCACCGGTGCACGCACAACGACAGACTCCACAACCTTCTCGGGAGTGGGGACCGGAGTCTCCCCCCAAAACACCACCACGGCGGGCACCTACTTTTTCACCCCATTTACCACGCCACCCCTTGCAACCACCAAGATCTAAGTCACCACGACCATCACGACGATTAGCGCCCAAGGGCTGGGAGAAGTATTAAAACCAACAGCAGCAGCAGGAAAGCTCAGTCGTCATGTTTTACCTCACCCTACCCAGTAACAGCTCGGCTGATGTGTTTCCTGACAACACCTTGACCAAGTACGTGACCCAGTTACCGCAACCGTTGCATTTACCTGGACGCTGGGAATGTGGACTGGTGGATATCCAATACCCTTACTCGTGGTACAACGTGCGAGGCGGTGAAATGTGGTACGAGGTGACCTACGAAGGACAAGAAACCCGACTCAAACTACCCGAAGGTCAATACGATACCCCCAAGGAGTTCATGGGTGGGCTGAGAAGTCTGATGCATTATAAGTCTCTACGGGACGTCACGAATACTTCACAACCCATAAAAACTTTCCCCTTCAAAAATCATGTGGACTTCGATTACAACGCACACAACGACAAAGCCAGTCTCACGCTCAGCCCCAACGTGAGTGTCGAAATCAGTCCTACCCTACAGCAAATGCTGGGTTTCGATCTACAGGGGTACGCTGGCCCCACCGGCGAGATAGGCCACATCCCGATGGACATGCGTGGTGGTATGTATGGCCTGTACATCTACTCAGACGTGGTCGATGCACACATTGTCGGAGACAGCAACGTACCTCTACTACGCGTCTGCCCGGTGAAAGGCACGTATGGAGCTCAAGTCACCCACAGTTTCAGGCACATCGTTTATCTACCCGTCAGTCAGACCGATATTAGCTCCATCGTCATCGATATAAGAGACGACACCGGTCAACCGATCGCATTCGAGCGTGGGAAAGTGGTGCTGACACTTCATTTCCGTCAAGTCCGAGCGGTTCACTTTGCATAATGAAGGTGCCTTACGAGTGTGATGCACGCAGCTATATGGACTATTATACCCAACAGGCCGGGGGTAGCTTTCCGGTCTTTGCAGGTACACGCATGCAGCGAGGACATGGGCTGGGGAACATACTCGGGAGCATCGTCAAAACGTTCCTCCCCTTGGTGACGCGTGGGGTCAAAGCGATCGGCAAACAAGCGGTACGCAGTGGACTGCAAGTCGCGGGTGATGTCTTGGGCGGTGCGGCACCCAAAGAAGCACTGAAACGCCGAGCCAAAGAAGCAGGAGGCGTCTTGGTCGCCAAAGCACAACGCACCGTAGGGAATAAAAGACCTGCACCACCGAGACCACGCACCAGTCGACGACCGACCCAGCGACGACGCACATCGAAGACCCAGGATATCTTTTCTTAAACATGGCTTTCATCCACGCCGAGTCGTGTCCTTCTACCAACAGTGAATTTGATTTATGGACCGTCCCACCTACTCAGACCAGTGCCGAAGAGGGCCAATGGGTGGAACATCTCCCCCTTTCCAGCATTACAGCCACAGGCCCCATTGAATTCACCATCACCAACGCAGATACGACCTTCCAAGAAAACCTGTTCCTGGGGGATTTGCCCAAGCGTTTAACCCTAGCCTGTGTGGAGAACGTCAGTTATAATGGGACACTCTCGAGGAATCCGTTCAACCTAAAAGCGTTCAACATCAATTTCGTGGCCCTGCATGTGGATGGCCAACAGGTACCGGCACGCCCCTTACAACCTAACTTTGGAACGGCCAATTACATCCGGAGCTATCTGAACCTCTTCACAGCAACTGGCCAAATCAACCAAGACGAGGGAAATATGATCAGTCGAGACGATTTCGGCAAAGGATACACATTGTTTTGTTTCGATCTGACCCCCACCTTAGACAACGATCATCAACTGAGTCTCGTCAAGAAAGGCAACTTACGCTTGGAACTGCATTTCGGGACACCTTTACCGAAAACCATCAATGTGATTTGCTACGCTGAGTTTGACAACATTATTCAAATCGATAAAAGCCGTAACGTCCTGTGTGACTTTGCCACCTAACATGGATACAGACCAGATACGCACCGTGCTGGAGAATGATCCAGGGACACGCATGGTCTTTCAATGAGTGTTCGCCCGAGACGTGTTCCCATTAGACCGTGTGTATCCTGCTGCTTACGTGCTGAATACAGACCCGATGGATCGACCCGGTCAACACTGGGTGGCCGTGTACTTGACAGAAGAGCAGGGCGAATACTTTGACCAGTACGGCCTACCACCCCTGCATTCCGATTTAACAGACTTCATGGATCAAGGCACAGAGACGTGGTGTTGGAATACCAAAACGTTGCAAAGCCTGACCAGTAGTGTGTGCGGACAATATTGCTTGTTTTACCTGTACCATCGATGTCGGGGACATTTCATGCAGACGATCGTCCACATGTTTGACGAGTACCCCAAGGCCGAGGACCGAGATGTACTCGTATATGACTGGGCTGCCGTTCATTTCAATGTACAAGTCCCGTTCTGGGCTTAAATTTTTTCACGTAAAGCCCCCTGTTCCGGGCTTCAGTTTTTTCACGTGGTTGTTCTCACGTTGTTGTTGTTCACTGAATAAAAAAATGAGATCTCAAAAATCTGTCTTGCGTGTTTTCTGTGCGAGCATGAATGCCCCATGTGGGACATGTGGGGATTCAGTCCATGAATGGGTTGAGAAAATAGCCAATCAGTGGCCTAGGATGGGATCAAATATAACCCATCAAAGCCTAGAAAACAATGCAAGAGCACTGCAGTAAAATAGAGAGCCAATGAAATCAGCCCACAGACCAAGTGCATGTTTTGGTCTAGGTTAAGAGTGGGCATTCCAACATTTGACGAGAAGTTACAAGTTACAAGAGCAACAGGTGGAGTGAAGTGAGGTTCGAGGTGTAGGTAAAGACCAGGAAGACGGCGAGTGGAGACTCGCCCAACACCTATAGATTAAATTTAATATATTTATTAAGTTTTTTTCGTGCCAATACGGTTCTGTGAAAAACTGAGGGTTCCCCACTGGCCATTTCACATAGGGAAATAGATGGTAATATTGTCGGAGACCCTCCTCTATACATGGATGCTTCGGAAGAATGGATAAACGCTAGGCTAAGGAAAAATTGGAACTCTTCTGTGTTCGGAGGTAGTTTTAGTGAAACCGGAAGTGACGTCACACCCACTTGCGCAGAACCCACACCATCGACACAGTCTGGTCGTAGTATAGAAATATACACATGGGCGTGTGTTTGGTGTACTCAACCCCATATGGGTCCATGGTTGAGTACACCAAACACACGCCCATGTGTATATTTCTATACTACGACCAGACTGCGCATGCGCAGACTCTTGAACACGGCCGACACACTAGTCCAGGCGGCTGCCCCCTCACGAGAGCTTCAAAATAAGACCTCATACGACTCCATCGGACCCATAGTAGACAACCTAGACCCGAAAACGTCTATTTCCATACCCTTTTCCCACAATTCCCTGTCTGCGCATGCGCATAATGTCAAACAGACCAGGCGCTAGTCCAGGCGGATGCTCCCTCACATAGGCTTCACATGGATACCTCACTCGACCCAATCGGCCCACTAGGGGCTCCCCTAGATTCCAAAACGTCTATTTTCATACCCTCGGTCTACTGTGCATGCGCAGAATGACGTCAGTTCCACGTGTCACCCACCTCGTCGGATGCGCCTTCACGAATGCTTCACATGGAGACCTCATACGACTCCATAGGACCCATAGTGGCCCATGTCGACCCCAAAACGTCTATTTCCATACCCTTTTCCCACAATTCCCTGTCTGCGCATGCGCAGAATGTTGACAACGGCCGAGACACTAGCCCAGACGGATGCCCCCTCATGTGTGCTTCACATTGTTACCTCATACGACTCCATAGGACCGATAGTGGCCCACCTCGACCCCAAAACGTATATTTCCATACCCTTGGTCTACCGCGCATGCGTAGAATGACGATATTCCAACCCCAGACCCACCCCATCGGATGCCCCTTCACGAATGCTTCACATTGATACCTCACTCAACTCCATCGGACCATTAGTGGCTGCCCTAGATCCCAAAACGTCTATTTGCATACCCTTTTCCCACAATGCCCTGTTTGCGCATGCGCAGAATGTTGACAACGGCCGAGACACTAGTCCAGGCGGATGCCCTCTCACATAGGCTTCACAGTGATACCTCACTCGACTGCATAGGACCACTAGTGACTCACCCAGACCCCAAAACGTCTATTTGCATACCCTTTTCCCACAATTCCCTGTCTGCGCATGCGCAGAATGGAAACAACGCCCGAGACACTAGTCCAGTCAGATGCCCCCTCACATAGGCTTCACATGGATACCCCATACGACTCCATCGGACCATTAGTGCCCCCCCCTAGACCCCAAAACGTCTATTTCCATACCCTTTTCCCACAATTCCCTGTCTGCGCATGCGCAGAATGGTGACAACGCCATTGTCCGAATGCTTCACTTTGATACCTCACTCGACCCAATCGGACCATTAGTGGCTCCCCTAGCTCCAAAACGTCTATTTCCATACCCTTTGTCCACCGCGCATGCGCAGAATGACGCTATTTCAACCCCACACCCAGCCCATCAGATGCCCCCTCACATAAGCTTCACAATGATACCTCATACGACCCCATCGGATCATCCATACCCCATACAAGCATTTTCTCGTATAGATTTAATATGCAAATGTTCGAATCAGGGAAGATAACCCGGCATTTGCCAAAAACCACAAAAGAGCACCAAGAGTTACCTCCCTTTTGCGGGGAGCTCTCTTGAGCTGGTGGCGCCCCCTGTCGGATGGTTTAGGGAAATCAAGAGTTACCCCTCGAGTTTAAGTGCAAAGAGGTCAATACGACCTTTTTTAGCTTTATACTACTACTTATATCACTCCTCCCCACAATTCATGACCAGGTCGAGTACGGAGAATCTTCCTTATAAGCTTGATAAAAGACAAACCCATTGAAGCTCACAATGTTCGAATAAACGTGGATATGCCACTCGGAAGCCTTTACCGAAGCCTTAAAACAAACCAAGACGAAATAAACGTATGTGATATTAGTACCAGTAACTAAAAGTCTTCCTTATCTGCCGGATATGTCTTCCCTACGACTTGAAGTAACCTTATAGAAGAAGTAGTTATCGCTGTATCGCACACGCCGATCTCCCAACTCTGAAGTGGATAAAACCTGAAACATAATCTTCAACATACTACGAACCCCGTTGACGTATTCAGCATCATCTGAGCGGTTGGAAATGGCAAAATGATAAAAGTTGGCAATTCTTCGCTGAATTCTCTCAGATCGTTGTTGGGAGTGGACGGGCTGACTTGTGGGTATGTTTTTGATTATCCATCGAATTGCCAAATTACAAGCGTCTAGTCCGTCATTCATAATCCAGCCGTCGTCCATTAGAGAATATCCGCGTCCATAATCCAAAGACCTATTCCATATCCCATATAACAGTATTAGCACCAAATTCAAAAAGACAATCATAGTATACATAAACATAGGCTTGTTTCCTGCAAGAGAGAAGCGGTCAACAGTTTTCAGTGATGCCGGCAAGACATCATGATGTTCCAAAAATATCAAATCCGTATCGCTGATCAGTATTCTTAATCCATAATATCCGTTGTAAAGTCGTCATCTAAAGAATGATGTATCTCAGTCACGCTTTGATTGTGTCTGTTCATATGAGTACCATGAGGATCTTGAAGTACATGGGTTCATACAGCCCCTAGCCCCGGGTTAAGCGGAATTAGACACAAGTCACGAAACGTAGCGCCATAGATCTTGCACGCTACGTTCGTATTTTGCTATCAGCATGCGATATGTATCGCAAAATTTGAGAAACTTTGAGTGGAGGCGCTAGGTGGAATAGCCCTGTTTTATAAGTTTCTGCAACAATGTTTTGTGACGTTGATTAAAATCGTCACATTTAACACAGGATCTAGCAAATGCTACTAAGCGAGATATGTATACGCCATATGCAGGTCCCACTGGAATATTACTGTCCAGAAAGGGATAGTTTACGATGTCGAAATTCCGTCATTCATAATTCAGCCGTCGTCCATTAAAGAATATCCACGTCCATAATCCAAAGACCTATTCCATATTTCATATAACAGTATTATCACCAAATTCAAAAGGACAATCATAGTATACATGAACATAGGCTAGTTATTTTGCACTTTGAGGTAAAGCATGTAACTGGACACATTTATCATACTTGATCGGCTGATTAAAATCTGCTAAGGACCCACTTTAAATTATTTCAAGACGGCCACCAAATCAAAGGCGGCCTTCAATGCAATAGCAAAATCTCTCCTAAATCACTAAATTAACTTCCAATTTGCTGAATTTCAAGGTTATAGCACACAATATGTCAGTTGTATACTACTTGACTTGCTGATCAATGAACAATTATTCCAAGATGGCCACCAATGGCATATCAATTCAGGTGCGTACAGCCCTCAGCTTGCTAGATTTCGAAACTGTCGCACAAACTAGGGCATGGTTATAATATTTGACCTGAGAACAACATAAAATAAATGCACATATGGATATATGCAACTATGGTCGCAAATTCAAGAAGGATGCCAGTGTATTAGCAAAGTTAACGAAAATAATTGACCAAACAGTTTACAGCGACAACTCAAAATTCAGCATGTTTATACATATATTACTCGACCTACTGATTGTTGTGAAATGAGCAGGTGTAACTTTATATGTCTTACAGAATAACCACCATTTTGTCGCAGACGTACTATCGGAAAGCAGTTTTCTTACACCAGCAAATCACCTACATCAGCAGCTCACCTACAAAATGGCTCAATGCGAAAGTGAAAGCATCAAAGTAATGGCCACACAACTTCGCCACGTAAATATCATGTCTGCTTGAATGATGATTGGCTTTCATTTTAAGACGGTTGCCTCATTAATAGGGTAATTATTTTTACACAATGGAGTCCAGCATGTCTTCGGAGATTAGGGTTAGGGTACCTTGAGACACTCCTGATGATGGGATAATAGATATGAAGCCTGACCATTTCGGACTACCAGAATATTTCTTTGAATGATCAGATCGAGGAAGAGTAGAGCCTACGGTACACAATGACTGGCTGGATCATACCAAAATCAAGACGGTTGATAGTACATATACCTCACATAGATATCTTTCAAGAAAACTGAAGGCTACACTGAGATATTTTGGGTGGAGTTACGTGGATAAACTTTTTCGAACGTTCGGGCCAAGGTCTCGACACCAATAAAGTCCCCGACATCGGTCAGAGGGAAGATTCTTGTGACTGGGTTTTACCAGGGATGTAGAATGAGCTATATATGCCTGGCTTTACTTCAATTACAAGCGTCTGGTCCGTCATACATAATTCAGCCGTCGTCCATTAAAGAATGATCCATAGACCTTTTCCATATTCCATATAACAGCACCAAATTCAAAAAGACAATCATAGTATACATAAACATAGTCTAGTTTCCTGCAAGAGAGGAGTGGTCAACAGTTTCCAATGATGCCGACAAGACATCATGATGTTCCAAAAATATCAAATTCGTATCGCTGATCAGTATTCTTAATCCATGATATTCATTCTAGAGAATGATGTATTTCAGTCATGGGTTCATGGGTTCATACGACCCATACGGCCCCCAGCCACGGGTAATCGGAATTAGACACAAGTTACGAAACGTGACGCCATAGATCTTGCACGCTGCGCTCGTATTTTGCTATCAGCATGCGATATGTATAAGTTTCTGCAATAATGTTTTGTGACGTTGTTTAGAATCGTCACATTTATCACAGGATCTAGCAAATGCTACTAGGCGAGATATGTATACGCCATATGCAGGTCCCACGGGAATATTACTGTCCAAAAAGGGATAATTTACGATGTCGAAATTGTAATCTTCTAATTTGTCATAACGTCGACGAGAGAGAAGGCCCGATTCATTTTTATAGAGATATAGGTCTAAAAGTGATGTGCCGGTAGGGCTATCCGTAGTTTCCTTCAAATCCAGTGAAGATCCTTCACTGCTTCATTTATATAGCGATTATCCACAGCGACAAGATCGTCTAAAAAGCGTTTGGTGAATGAGAAGGAACGGGCTTTGAATTGATTTTTTAAAGCGCCTGCATATAGTCATATTCATAAAAGAACAGATCTAGGTCAGCCAACAGGAGTGCACAATTAGTACCCATTGGAATACCTATATGGTGTTGATATATTGTGTTGCCAAATTTCACATAGATAGTTTGAATGAGAAATTCAAGCAACTCTATAAACAAAGAAACATCCCATGAATGATATACCATGTAAGTAGTAGAGCTAAAGAATACTTTATGGTTTCTGACATTAATATATCTGCGATCAGTTTTCTTGAACACATATACTATTAATGAACTTAGACGGTCCTGCTGTGGGATTGTAGTACAGAGAGTTGAGAAATCCCATGTGGATACATGTCTGTACCGTATGTGACCTTTAGCATCGAGTTCTTCCGTAAGACATTTTGAGTTTTTCAATATCCACATACATTCAACGCCAGAGTTTTTAGAAATAGTGGCGCAATACCTTTTCCAAAATGCTTTTACCTCCTGAAGGGCCCTCGTCAACAGGGCTGAAAGACGCTTGGTGGTGCAGCTTCTAGAAGCAGCTATGAATCTAGCTTTGTATGGTGGATTATGCATTTTGGGAGTTCAGTATATTTTTAGTATGTCGTTATGATTGGTTGGAAGACAAATACCTCTTTCCTTGAGAAACGTTTGGTGATTGTTAAATAAATCTTCCTGAGTAAATGCAGTTTGAGAGTACATAGACGTATTTGCTGATGATATGTTTACTCTCAATTTCTTAACCAGCACCTTGTAATAGTAATATTTTGATTGGTGGTCATGTCATCCAAGTTGTCACATGAACAGGTACAATAAATCGTACCTGAGATACAACACATATCACGAATCATTAGATTCTTGGTATGTGCTTTAAAATAGGTTAACCAGAAGACTACTGTGAAGTCATGTGGCTCCGTCAGTATATCGGCACCTATTCCGACTTCCCTGTATATGGCGAGATTCTGCTGGTGGACGTTTCGTCCCCAAGGCCCGCCCCCTGTACAGACATTTTGGTCTTTGATATATGTTGGCATTGTGGGAAGTTGATTTTGGGTCGACATCGGGCCTTACAGACTAGTCTTTTGTGTTAAATGCCCTCATTTTCATCTGACGACGATACAGCTCACCAATCCCCAGTGTACGAGTTGTCACAGCGACACAGCTCACCAATCACCAATATACGAGTTGTCAGTGCATTTCCATCATAGCTCTCTAGATCTGTATCTAATACCGCTTATGCCGGTGCCGTGTGGTCATGTCATCCAAGTTGCCACATGAACAGGTACAATAAAAGCGTACCTGAGATACAACACATATCACGAATCGTTGGATTCTTGGTATGTGCTTTAGAATATGTTAACCAGAAAACTATACTGTGAAGTCATGTGGATCTGTCAGTATGTCGGCACCTCTTCCCACTTCCCTTATATGCTTTGTAATTCAGATTTATTCTTCTCGGCTCTCTATACTTAGGTCCTTTCACCAGAGGTGTCCTTATCACTCACTATATCAAGGTCACCAGTCACAATATGTTTGCATGGTGTATAGATAAAGTTCAACGATTCACTATCACAACTGTAGCCTCCCGACGTGTATAAGTTCCAGTCAAACTCCTTGGCAGCATTAGAGTAATTGAATATTTTGGTGGCTGTAGATTTATATACTTATATGAAATGCGGATGGTTCCGTGAACTTAAAATAGTTTGGTACAGCGTTGGGTAACCCTGGATCATTCAGGATTCGAGGTAAATTAATAATGTCCAGTCCTTTATCTAAGTAGTTGAGTTTTCAAGAAAAGCCGATCTTGGGATGTTTCGATTATGTTCACTGGACGATAGGCCTACAACCGAAAATACGCTATATATTGACATACTTTTGTGATTGTGGACGATATTATATTTCCTGAAGACGCAGATTGTTGTATATCTCTGGAAATATGTTTTAAAGCTCTCAGAGGTCACGCATACACATCTGTACGTAAACTATGTTTTCTATTTGGTGTGTTAGTTAAACCCACTAAGTAAATTAAAGTGATATGATCGTGATTCAACGCATGCGCTATTAAACTTTCTCCAACCATGGCTGCAATGTCTCCGTTGGTAGGTTTAAATAGCTTAGTCAAGGAGCAAGACCCAGGGGGGAAAGGTCTTTCTCAACTCACACCACATACAATGTCCGTTTGCATATTCGGTTACACCAACCTCTCTGGAGCATTTCTAGGGCGGGTGTCACTTCGAATTGTGGTATAAGTGTTTTTCGTCATGCCATTTTGTATGGTGGGGGTCAAATCAAGCATTCACACCAATATGAATACAAGTTTGAGAGGTGGGTTGATTTAAACGGCTGTATATACATGGATGGAATGAGAAAAGATTACAATACATATATATATATGAGTTGCTACGAGTGGGATAATATTCAGAATGCATACATGGAATCCAAATAATGTGGAGGAATCCGTTCTCAATAATTCTCTAATGAAAATTTGACATCAAGGTTTCAAAATGTCCGTTGCGCAAATACGCAATAAACAAACGACCACTGTGTCCTATTGATGTTCTCCCCTAACCCAATCGCGCTCAATACTGCAACATTATTGATATGCCCTAGCCCCTCTGATATACCTCAATTTTTAAAGCTCTAGTCACATTACTTATTGTAGTGACGAAGATAATAAAAAAACGAAATGCTTGATTACATGTGATATTGCACTATCACAAGCTATTAGAGATACAAGCATTGATTTCTTAATCCTAGCAAGTTTAGTCTTCAAATTGGTACATGTGCAAAGGTAGGTAGGTTTCTAGGATAAGTTATTTGCCAATGCGGTCTGGCCATCTATATTTAACAGGCAAACAGTCTCAAGATCATAAATAATACATTTTCTACAGAGAACGGCACAAAAACTATGCATTCAACAGACATTCAGCAAACAGAGAAATACAAAGCCACAAACACACTTTTTCGATTTGCCACGTGAAATTCGTCGTTCACGGGAACCGGAAGAAGAACTCCTCTACCTTATTTCAAACATCCGGTCAGCAATTTCATACTTCCACAGTTTCAAGACTTCACTCATCCGGTTGCAGGCGGACGTCTGCAGTCCTTCTGGAGGAATTGGGAGCTCATTACAGAAGACTAGTGGGTCATCAGATCGCTCAGAGAGGGGTTTTCCTTCACCTTCCTCGAGTACCACAAGCTCATCACCAGGCCCAAACCATCACGCCTCCCAGTTCGTCCAGAACACACAAATAACTTACTAGAATCCGTAAAGACCTTGGTGGAAAAAGGCGCAGTTCGAGAGCTACCTACGGAAGAACAAGGTACGGGGTTCTACAGCCCAGTACCAAAAAAGGGTACAGAAAAAACTCCGCATGATCATCGACCTGAGGCGGCTCAACGAGACTATGGCACCACCAACGAGGTTCAAGATGACATCGGTACCATAACTACGGTCCCGCCTACAACCGGGAGATTGGATAGCCTCCATCGACCTGCAGGACGCCTATCTTCATGTTCTTATTCATCAACTTGATCGGCGATACCTGCGTTTCATCATTGCCGGGAGACGATTCGAGTGGCAGGTTCTATCGTTCGGCGTCTCGATCGCTCCTTGGTGTTTCACCCGCATCACTTCACCAGTCTGGACAGTCTTCCATCTCAGGGGAACCAACATAGAATCATACATCGACGACATTCTCATCTGGGAGTCAGAGATGTCAGCACTCAAATCTCATATACAGTTCATCACGCAAGTCCTCAAGCGTCTGGGATTCATTCCGCATCCTGAGAATTCGGGACTGCAACCGGCTCAGCGACGCCAGTACATCGGGGCGGTCTTCGACACTCGCAGACAGATAGTTCTACCTCCCAAGGACCGTTGGATGAGGATACAGTCTCTCATCCCAAGATTTTTATCTTCCCGGTCACTACACTTGCGTCTCTGGCAAGGCCTCCTCCGGCTCCTAACTTCTACTCAGGACCTAAAACAGTTCGGCCGGATCCAGGTTCGGCCGTTAGTTTCATCTACAACCGTACCTGCTGGTAAGAACACCCAACCCCCGGATCCCCGTACCAGAACATCTTCGTCTCTTCTTAGAATGGTGGCATTCCAGGGAGAACGCGATGCCCGGCATCCCGCTTCAGCGACCACGGCCGAAGGAGCACATATTCACCGACGCGTCGTTGACAGGTTGGGGAGCTCATCTAGGCGAGCATCAGATATCCGGCAGATGGACCCACAGCAGGCCAAGCAGCACATCAACATTCTGGAGATGTCTGCGGTAAATATGGCAGTCCGCCATTGGAGTTCGTAGCTGCGCAGCACGTCAGTACTGATTCCGACCGACAACACTACGATGGTCAGCTACAACAAATTGGGGGGAACAATCCCAATCACTGTTCCAAGAGACGTGGACCCTATTCCAATGAGCACAGTATCAGCGATGTCATATCACAGCAAGACATGTTCCAGGTCACTTAAATGTCATCGCCGACAGCCTTTCCAGAGGTACTACAGACGGAATGGTGCCTTCACACAGAGGTATTTCGAGAGCTAGCGTCGATTTGGGAACGACCATTGATGGATTTGTTCGCAACCAGGAACAACGCCCAAATCCAGACCTTCGTCAGATCGATCCGTGATCCACAGGCATGGGCGATCGATGCACTGTCACTCAACTGGGGCAACCTCCTCGCCTATGGCTATCCATCGATTGCGCTCATTCAGGAGGTGCGTGGTTCCCTCTACCTGTACGGCTGTTAACAGACCAACCACGCCAACTACCTCGGTGGCCCGGACTACTGGATCAACCAAACGGAATCCGACACCACGACCCGCAATGACTGAACCTATACGTCTGCAGACTATCCAGGATTCCCTTGCAGACCAGGGATTTTCAAGGCCAGTTGCAGAAGCGATGGCGGCAGCAAACAGACCATCGGCTTCATAATTATACCAGTCGAAGTGGGCCTACTACTGCACTTGGTGCGAGACCGTAGGACTCAATCCCAACACTGCCTCCGTTCCTCTAATAGCCGACTTCCTGTTACACCTCCACCAGGACAGGAAGTTACAACCAAGTACTATAGAGGTATATCGTTCGGCATTACCATGCTGCTTCAAAGATTTCCTCTTTGAAGTAGCAGGAACACAACTGGGCTGGGTGGTGCTTAGTTGGTTCGTCGTGATATAGCTGAAATATTGTTAAAAGCGACGTTAAATTCTGTTCACTCACTCACTCGTTCGGCATTATCTAGAGTCCTGAAATTGACGTCCGGAATTACTATTGGACAGGATAGCAACTTATCAGCTCTCCTCAACTATTACCAAAATGGGACAAAATGGGCAGTGGTTTTGAGTGCCTTATTACGCCCACCGCTTGAGCTTCTGCGTTCGACAACCATCAAGGCCTTATCCTACAAGTTAGCCTTCCTGTCGGCGTTCGCTCTGGCTACAAGAATATCAGAACATGCACTTCTTTGATATGGACAGCAGATTGGTCTAGGGTATCCTTCCGCCCGATTTCGGAGTTCATCGCAAGGAACGGATCCACTCGACAGGGATCGTGTGCGCAAAGACTCTACCAGATTCCTTCATTAACGAGGTTCGTGGGCCCACTGGAAAAAGACCGACTTGTGTGTCTAGTCAGAGCGTTACGCCACTATATTCAGAGGACAGGTCCGTCCAGAGGCACGAGACGACTCCAGTTTCTATCATTACAGCCAGCTGAATCAGCTGACATCACTAAGAATACGATTGCAGGCTTGGCTGAAGAAGACAATTCACTGGACGTACCAGATCTTCTGTCTAGAGCATATCGTCACATGAAGTGAGACCCATTGCTACATCCTGGCCACTTTGGAAAAACCTATCACTGAATGACATTGTCGATGCGTGTGATTGGACTTCCAATTCAACTTTCGCCGACTTCTATCTTAGGGACATGTCCGTGCAGACAGATAGGATGACTATGTTGGGCCCAGTAGTAGCAGCCCAACGCATAATCCATTAATCCCATCAACAAAGAAAGGAGGAGCACCGAACAAGCATGAGCAAGCATACCATGCCGGAGACGAAGGAACCTCGAGGACTTGATGGCACCTGATTATCTGGCGATAAGTAAACGGAAGATTGGTCGATACAATACTCCACCATTTCACCGTATTACTTGTAATTTCCTTGAGCTCCCTACGCCTCCATACGACATGGGAATTATCAAGATATTACTGGGCATATCAGATCTAAAACAATCAGGACAAGGGCGTGCTCCGCACAATCCAACAACGAGACTGCAAAGCCGGCTCCCCATCCTCCTTCGTTGGGAGTCTGACATACATTGATAGCAGGTGAAGATTTGAGCAATAAATATGAAACATTTATAAATAATGTTGGTATTATTATCAAATCAAACCTGCTATCAATCTTAATTTGCCCAACCCGCCCTTTCCACTCGCTATGGACTTGATTCAAAACACGTCAATATATGTATGCACAAATCTCTTTTCTTTACATCCATGCACCGTATAATAATTTGAATGAAATAGTTCAAAAGATGCAATCGATTAAAGCAATCCACCCTCTATCACATTCCCCCAATGATGGAAACAACTTTATTTGACCCCAGTAGAAGCTAAAAGCTAAAAAAGGTCACATTGGCCTCTTTGCACTTAAACTTGAGGGATAACTCTTGATTCCCGTGAACCTTCCGACAGGGGGCGCCACCAGCTCAGGAGAGCTCCCCGCAAAAGGGAGGTAACTCTTGATGCACTTTTGTGATTTTTGGCAAATGCCGGGTTATCTTCCCTGATTCGAACATTTGCATATTAAATCTATACGGGTAAATGCCTGTATGGGGTATGGATGATCCGAATGGGTCGTATGAGGTATCAATGTGAAGCAGTCGTGAAGGGGCATCTAATGGGCTGGGTGTGGGGTTGAAATATCGTCATTCTGCGCATGCGCGGTAGACAAAGGGCATGGAAATAGACGTTTTGGGACCGAGGTGGGTCTCTAATGATCCGATGGAGTCGAGTGAGGTATCAATGTGAAGCATTCGTAAAAGGGCATCTGATGGGCTGGGTGTGGGGTTGAAATATCGTCATTCTGCGCATGCGCGGTGGACCAAGGGTATGGAAATAGACGTTTTGGGGTCTAGGGCAGCCACTAATGGTCCGATGGAGTTGAGTGAGGTATCAATGTGAAGCCTATGTGAGGGGGCATCCGATGGGGTGGGTGTGGGGTTGAAATATCGTCATTCTGCACATGCGCGGTAGACCAAGGATATGAAAATAGACGTTTTGGGGTTCAGGGAAGCCACTAATGGTCCGATGGAGTTGAGTGAGGTATCAATGTGAAGCCTATGTGAGGGGGCATCCGATGGGGTGGGTGTGGGATTGGAATATCGTCATTCTGCGCATGCGCGGTAGACCAAGGGTAAGAAAATAAACGTTATGGGGTCTAGGGGAGCCCCTAATGGGCCGACGGAGTCGTAGGAGGTATCACTGTGAAGCCTATGTGCGGGGGCACCCGCCTGGACTAGTGTCTCGGTCGTTGTCAACATTCTGCGCATGCGCAAACAGGCAATTGTGGGAAAAGGGTATGGAAATAGACGTTTTGGGGGTCTGGGTGGGCCACTCGTGGTCCTATGGAGTCATTTGAGGTATCAATGTGAAGCCTATGTGAGGGGGCATCTGGCGGGGTGGGTGTGACGTGAAACTGACGTCAATCTGCGCATGCGCAGTAGACCAAGGGTATGGAAATAGACGTTTTGGGGTCTGGGTGGGTCACTAGTGGTCCTAAGGAGTCGTATGAGGTATCAATGTGAAGGGGGCATCCGCCTGGACTAGTGCCTCGGCCGTTGTCAACATTCTGCGCATGCGCAGACAAGGAATTGTGGGAAAAGGGCATGGAAATAGACATTTTGCGGTCTATTTGAGCTCCTAGTCGTCCGATGGGGTCGAGTGAGGTATCGTTGTGAAGGATACGTGAGGGGGCATCCGCCGGGACTAGTATGACGTGGAACTGACGTCATTCTGCGCATGCGCAGTAGACAAAGTGTATGGAAATAGACGTTTTGGGGTCTAGGTGGACCACTAATGGTCCAATGGAGTTGAGTGAGGTATCAATGTAAAGCAGTCGTGAGGCAGCATCCGCCTGGACTAGTGTGTCGTCCGTGTTCGACATTCTGCGCATGCGCAGACAGGGAATTGTGGGAAACGGGTATGGAAATAGACGTTTTGGGGTCGAGGTGAGCCCCTAGTGAGCCGATAGAGTCTTATGAGGTATCGTTGTGAAGCATTCGTGAAGGTGCATCCGCCTGGACAAGTGTGTCATTCGTGTTCAACAGTCTGCGCATGCGCAGACAGGGAATTGTGGGAAAAGCGCATTGGAAGGAACGTTTCGGGGTCTGATTGAGTCGAATGAGGTATCAATGTGATGCATACGTGAGGGCACATCCGCCTGGGTGGATGGGTGTTGGGAATATCGTCATTCTGCGCATGCGCAGGCAGGCCGTAGTATGGAAATATACATTTTGAGGCCGATATGGACAACTATTGGTCCGAATGTGTCTAGGGAAGTGTTATTTTGTAGCACTCGGGGTGTAGACCACGACTTGAAGGGGTGTCCACGTCACCTGTGACGTGACTGGTGACGTTATCAGTGAGAGTAGTAGCGAAAGCGGGAGTTTCGGAGGTGCGATGGAGAGCATTTGGAGTAGATAACGGCCTATTTTTCCATCCAACTACCTGGTAGAGTTACCTGTGAGTGTGAGTGCATGCGCGCGTGTGTGTGTGAGTGAGTGAGTGAGTGAGTGAGTGAGTGAGTGAAGCGTGCACATGGACGCACTAACGACGGTGAGTGAGTGAGTGGGATCCTACTGGACTAATGTATCGTCCGTTTTCATCATTTTGCGCATGCGCAGTATGGCCGTCGTATAGAAAGCAGGCATTTTGGGGATTCGTGGAGGTTTGTTGAGTGGTTGACCATCCCTGGTCAAATGGACCGTGTGGGGTATCAGTGTGAATCTCTCATAGGAAAAGTGGAAATTGCCCCACATTTGTGGGGAGCTCACTTCCGGTTGAATCGAGTATTTTGACCCGGTGCATAATGGGACATATCCAAGATGGCGGCGTCTGCCTTCTGGTTCAAGATGGCGGCACGTCCGCGATTTGAAGCATGTTCACGTCATTGGTGACGTCATCAGTAGGAGTAGTAGCCAAAGTGGGCATTTTGGAGCAGTGAAAGAAGGTATTTGATGTAGAGATGGACCACCCTTGATTCGAATGTGTCGTGGGAAGTGTCATCTTGCAGTTCTGGGGGTGTAGACTCCATTTGGGGGATGTCCACAGCATCTGTGACGTCATCGGGGACGTCATCAGTACGAGTAGTAGCGAAAGAACATGTTTTATAATTGGCTCAGTGCCAATTTTTTCCCACGATTTGGACTGATGAGGGACACATTCATTCCTATATTTACAGACACTACCACCACCACCACCACAAACCACCACCACCACCACCGCACACCACCACCACCAACGCCAGGCGTCAACGCCACCACCGGGCGTTAACGGGTGTCAACGCCCGGTGGTGGTGGTGGTAGCTCCCGTGTGGCAGAGCTCTTGGATCGGAGCTCTTGGAGCTCAGAGCTCGGAAATGACGTCATCGCATGCATGCGCGCGTACCTGTGCTGCACCCGCACCCTGGTGTACCCTATTCCCTACGGGCTATAGGGTACAGGGTGCACCACAGGTACGCGCGCATGCATGCGATGACGTCATGTGGCGGTGGTGGCGGTGGTGGTGGCGGTGGTGGTGGTCTTACAGTTTTCGGGGTGTAGACTCCATTTGGGGGATGTCCACAGCATCTGTGACGTCATCAGTACGAGTAGTAGCGAAAGAACATGTTTTATAATTGGCTCAGTGCCTCCTACTAATGACGTCACCAATGACATCACAGATGACGTGAACATCCTTCAAATCGTGGTCTGCACTCCGAGAACTACAAGATGACACCCCACAGGATGCATTCGGATCAATAGTGGTCCATCTCTACACCAAATTAGGTGGGACCCATACACGGTCAAGTTTTCGACACCAGATGACCACATTCCGACAAAATGATCAGTTTTCGACACCGGACGTGCCGCCATCTTGAACCAGAAGGCAGACGCCGCCATCTTGGATATGTCCCATAATGCACCGGGTCAAAATACTCGCTTCTGATTGGCTGAGGGCAGCGCCCCACACAACCGGAAGTGAGCGTCCCACAAATGAGGGGCAATTTTCACTTTTCCTACGAAAGCTTTACACTGATACCCCACACGGTCCATTTGACCAGGGATGGTCAACCACTCAACAAACCTCCACGAATCCCCAAAGTGCCTGCTTTCTATGCGACGGCGATACTGCGCATGCGCAAAATGATGAAAACGGACGATACATTAGTCCAGTAGGATCCCACTCACTCACTCACTCACCGTCGTTAGTGCGTCCATGCGTTAAGACGGGCGGTGTGCACGCTTCACTCACTCACTCACACACACACACGCGCGCATACACACACACTCACAGGTAACTCTACCAGGTAGTTGGATGAAAAAATAGGCCGTTATCTACTCCAAATGCTCTCCATCGCACCTCCGAAACTCCCGCTTTCGCTACTACTCTCACTGATGACGTCACCAGTCACGTCACAGGTGACGTGGACATCCCTTCAAGTCGTGGTCTACACCCCGAGTGCTACAAAATAACACTTCCCTAGACACATTCGGACCAAAAGTGGTCCATATCGGCCTCAAAATGTATATTTCCATACTACGGCCTGCCTGCGCATGCGCAGAATGACGATATTCCTAACACCCATCCACCCAGGCGGATGCTCCCTCACGTATGCATCACATTGATACCTCATTTGACTCAATCAGACCATTAGTGGCCCACCTAGACCCCAAAACGTTCCTTCCAATGCACTTTTCCCACAATTCCCCGTCTGCGCATGCGCACACTGTTGAACACGAACGACACACTTGTCCAGACGGATGCTCCTTCACGAATGCTTCACAACGATACCTCATAAGACTCCATCGGCTCACTAGGGGCTCACCTCGACCTCAAAACGTCTATTTCCATACCATTTTCCCACAATTCCCTGTCTGCACATGCGCAGAATGTCGAACACGGACGACACACTAGTCCAGGCGGATGCTGCCTCACGACTGCTTTACATTGATACCTCACTCAACTCCATTGGACCATTAGTGGTCCACCTAGACCCCAAAACGTCTATTTCCATACACTTTGTCTACTGCGCATGCGCAGAATGACGTCAGTTCCACGTCATACTAGTCCCGGCGGATGCCCCCTCACGTATCCTTCACAACGATACCTCACTCGACCCCATCGGACGACTAGGGGCCCAAATAGACCGCAAAATGTCTATTTCCATGCCCTTTTCCCACAATTCCCTGTCTGCGCATGTGCAGAATATTGACAACGGCCGAGGCACTAGTCCAGGCGGATGCCCCCTCACATAGGCTTCACATTGATACCTGTATCACATACGACTCCATAGGACCACTAGTGGCCCACCCAGACCCCAAAACGTCTATTTCCATACACTTGGTCTACTGCGCATGCGCAGAATGACGTCAGTTCCACGTCACACCCACCCCGCCAGATGCCCCCTCGCATAGGCTTCACATTGATACCTCATACGACTCCATAGGACCACGAGTGGCCCACCCAGACCCCAAAACGTCTATTTCCATACCCTTTTCCCACAATTGCCTGTTTGCGCATGCGCAGAATGTTGACAACGACCGAGACACTAGTCCAGGCGGATGCCCCCTCACATAGGCGTCACCGTGATACCTCATACAACTCCATCGGCCCATTAGGGGCTCCCCTAGACCCCAAAACGTCTATTTTCATACCCTTGGTCTACCGCGCATGCGTAGAATGACGATATTCCAACTGATATTACCATTTAAACCATACGGAAACACGGACCCAAGTTCTAGCGTCCAGATAATACCGTAGGTCACTATCAGCGATACGGATTTAATATTTTTTGGAACATCATGATGTCTTGCCGGCATCATTGAAAACTGTTGATCGCTTCCCTCTTGCAGGAAACAAGCCTATGTTCATGTATACTATGATTGTCTTTTTGAATTTGGTGTTAATACTGTTGTATGGAATATGAAATGGGTCTTTGGATTATGGACGCGGATATTCTTCAATGGACGACGGCTGAATTATGAATGACGGACCAGACGCGAGTGATTCCATTCCCATTATTATGAGAAAAGATAGATTCGATTCCCACCGTGTTTGAAAGAGCCAAGGGGGGTAAGGTTCCATAGTATATGTATCTCTCCAATGTATCATCTGTCCTCAGATCCAAGGTTAGAGAATCACTGGATATTATCAGTATTAAATAGTGCGTACATTCACGATCATAATGACTTAGTGGGTTTAACCAGAAGTTCATGAAAACTAGTTTCATCCACTTCTGGTTTAACTAACACACTCAATAGTATACATAGCTTACGTACAGTTATGTATGCGTTAACTCTTAGAGCTTTAAATCATATAGCCAGAGAAATACAACGATGGGCTTATATTTACACATGTATATAACTTTCATCCACTTCTGGTTTAACTAACACACTCAATAGTATACATAGCTTACGTACAGTTATGTATGCGTTAACTCTGAGAGCTTTAAATCATATAGCCAGAGAAATACAACGATGGGCTTATATTTACACATGTATATAACCAGCATGAATATTCAAATTTGTCATGTATACGCTAACTACTGCTTCTTCATATATCTTAACTATGCATGAATCTGATAAGCATTATGTATTGTATTCATGACTATGCATGTACATGTATTCGCTAATGTGTCCTCAGACAAACGTTCCTCCATTAAAAGCCTCTTATCGCTTAACCTTGACTTGGTGTGGGTAATTTGCGTCTTCAGGAAATATAATACCACCCACAATCACTAAAGTATGTCAAGATAAAACGCATTTTCGGTAGCGTCCTCCAGTGAACATAATCAAAACATCCCAAGATCGGTTTTTCTTGAAACAAACTACTTAGATCAAGGACTGGACAATATTAATTTACCTCGAATCCTGAATGATCCAGAGGTACGCAACGCTGTACCAAACTATTTTAAGTTCACGGAATCACCTTGCATTTCATATAAGTATACTAAATCTATAGCCACCAAAATATTCAATTGTACTCTAATGTTCGACTGGAAATTATACACGTCGGGAGGCTATAGTTGTGATTGCGAGTCGTCGATCTTTGAAGCAGCATGGAACCAAACACCCTCCATCCACCCTATAAAACACTGAGGACAGCGCACAAGACACAGACAGGACGCTTACATGGTGCAATAAAGACAAGTGATATTACAGTCCTAGACATCACATTATCAAGTTCCTGTTGCTTCTCAGCAAAATGCATTGAAGCAACAGGACCCTGAACTCACCCAACCTTGATATAGTGAGTGATAAGGACCCAAGAACACTCCTGATGAAGGGACCCAAATATAGAGAGCCGAAAAGAATATATCTGAAGGCCGACCATTAGAAATAGTCCGGGAGCCAAACCCCAGTTTGAGCCTTGACGTGGAAATGGAGTCCACCTAACGTTTTTTGATGGATTATATATCTCCTGTGTGTGCAGATTCAGAATCCGAATGATGCCATCCTGGCAACCTTGGGAAAATCAAAATATCCAAGATGGCCGCCAGCACATGCAACATGACAGCTGTATATCGCTTAGATTGATCGCTATATGGAATTGAGCTATATATTTTTGGTCTACGAGTGCTCAAGAAATGGTGTATAGATTTATTAGTACTTCATACCACTTATAATACTACTTCCAGCTTATCTCAACAGTAGTGGGGTGGAACTGATGTCATTCTGCGCATGCGCAGTAGAAAAAGGGTATTTTAATGGACGTTTTGGGTCCGAGACGGACCCATATTGGGCGTACTGGGCTGTGGTAGGTGTCCTCGTGAAGCTCTCGTAGAGGAGCGTCCGACTGGGCTAATGTGTCGTGCGTTTTCAACATTCTGCGCATGCGCAGACAGGGAATGCTGGGAAAATGGGCACTGGGAGGAACGTTTTGGGGTCGAGGTGGACCAATAGTGGTCCGATTGGGCCGTATTAGGTATCAGTTTGAAGCATTCGTGGGGACGCATTCAACTGGATGGGTTGTAAGGTGGAACTGATGTCATTCTGCGCATGCGAAGGGAAAAAAGGTTATTTGAATAGACGTTTTGGGGTCGCGACGGACCAATAGTGGAGCGATTGGGCCATAAGAGGTGTCATCGTGAAGCTCTCCTGGGGAACCATCCGACCGGGTTACTGTGTCGTCCGGTTTCAACATTCTGCGCATGCGTAGTCTGGCCGTAGTATAGAAAGCAGGCATTTTTGGGTTCGTGGGGGGTCTGTTGTGTGATTGTGGGACCATCCCTAGTCTTAATAGGCTGTGTAGGGTGTCAGCTTGAAGCTCTCAGGTGTAGACCACGACTCGAGGGATGTTCACGCCATCTGTGACGTCATCAGTAAAAGTGGTAGCGAGAGCGGCCATTCTGGTGGGTGTGAAGGTAGGTGTTTGGGGTGGAGAAGGACCATCCGTGATCCAAATGGCCAGTAACGCGTGCCCAACGCCCGGTGGTGGTGGTAGTGTCTGTACATATAGGGATTTACACGTTACATGTGTCCTTCATCAGTTCGGGATGACGAATGGTATGGTTTTTGTTGGAAGTCATGGCGGAGCGTCCATTGTGAGTGCGTGTGTGTATACTGTGTGTGAACATTAAGCTTAGTTACCCGTCTCTCTTTTGGAAGACATGGAGGCTCTGAAAAGAGCCGTTCTTTTCTGTCGCTGTAAGACAGAACTGTCATTGCCACAGCATCACGGTCAATAGGGCAAAGACCATTGTGAGGACAACGAGCCGTCGCTGGTTTCAGCGTGAGCGCTCGTGGTCCATAGCCCGGGCATCAAGAATGGCTGTCATAGTCCAGTAGTAGAGGGTGATAGCACACCTTTCCATCGAGCCGACCCTGTCGAGGACCGCTTCTGTGAGCTCTTCCAGGATCTGGCATCGCCCCTCGTTGTCGTTGCCATCTCCAAACATGGACTGAACCACTGCTCGGTAACCCGTGAGTGAATTAACCACGATCGCATGTAGCCCCAGCAGGGACCTAATGATACTGTCATATCATTAGGTCCCTGCTGGGGCTAGATCGCATGCTGTAAAATGCTAGTCGCATAGGAATGGGTCTCCGTCATGGCGCTGCAACAGTAGGAATGGAGGTGTGGGGTCCAGAGGGACGTGCTTTATCGACGATGTCACACATGCGCAGGTCGGGAATTGTGGGAAAAGGGCTCTTGGGTGAACTTAACGCTCTAGCATAACGCATTGACGCCCTGATGTAGACATGAGAGAACAACAACAACAACAACAAGGATGACAGGTCAATCATGTTATTTATCCCCACCAGCACATCATACCCACGCTGGGAGAGCCGCGTTGGGTATGTTTACAATTCTCGTAAGCTCTTGTCCAATCACAAGCCGTCATTTGAGAAAGTTCAATCTTCGGTCAGGGTCGCTCTTGGCCT
>JAVTVY010018931.1:0-83565 GCA_036873755.1 Hanleya hanleyi | reverse complement strand
TAATCGAGGCGGACTCTAAGGGTTCAAAGGGCGGATGAATCAGAGCACACAGAACCACACCAATATCCCATTTAGGTAACAGCTGTCGAGTACGGCGAGACTGTAGCGCAAAAGCCCGAATGAGCGCAGAGATATTGTCGTTTAGACTAATGTCGATGCCTGCAGAAAGACGTAAAACCCTAGCCAAAGCAGACCGATACCCCTCAATGGTACTGATTTGAAACTTCCTGTCACGATGAAGATGAAGAAGGAAGTCAGCCACTAAGGAAACAGAGGCAGAATCGGGATCGGCATCACATTCTCGGCACCAGGAGACGAAATAAGCCCATTTCGCTTGATAGAGTTGCGATGTGGAAGATCGATTGGCTGACACCATCGTTTGCGCAACTTCCGCTGAAAATCCCTGGACAGTGAGTGCACTCTGGATAGTCTGCAGACGTGTAAATTGAGCCACCGCGGGTTGTGATGAAATAACCCGTGAGGTTGACGTAACAGGGAGGGCCAAACTGGTAGACGTCGAGGTGGAGCCGTGAGAAGTGGAAGCAGAATCGGGAACCACTGACGACGCGGCCACCATGGAACCACCAGTAACACCACGCAGTCGTGCTGAGCAATCTTCTGGAGAACTTCTAGAATGATGGCCATCGGTGGGTAGGCATAGGCTAGGAAGTTGTCCCAACTGATCGACAGAGCGTCGATGGCGAAGGCTTGAGGGTCCAGAATCGGACTGACAAAGAGAGCCAGCTGTGCATTGTTCCTTGTCGCAAATAGGTCGATTAGTGGAGACTCCCATATATTGCAAATCTGACGGAACACTTCCGGATGAAGTTGCCATTCGGTCTGGAGGACGGTGTCGGGACGAGACAAACGGTCCGCTAAGACATTGAGCCGACCCGGAACATGGCGAGCATGAAGATGGCAGTGATGAATGAGAGCCCAGTCGAATAGATCCCATACCAGACGAAACGTTGTGAGAGATCGGGTGGTACCCATCTTGTTGATATGGGCTATCACCGTCGAATTGTCTGTAGCTATGAGGAGGGACGAATTGCTGAGACGACAACTCCAATGTTGAACCGCTAGGATGACTGCCTTCATCTCCAAAAGGTTGATGTGAAGTTTGGACTCCAAAGTCGACCATCTGCCGGAGACCTCCAGATCGTCCAGATGGGCTCCCCAGCCCGTCTCGGAAGCATCTGTATAGAGATGGTAATCCGGAACCGGAAACCGGAACGGAACTCCCCGCATTACGTTGTGACGAGACTGCCACCAAATCAGATGTGGATGTAGCAACGTCAATACCGGGACCGCAGGATTGAGAGATGGCCTCTGAAGATAAGGAGACAGATGATACTGCAGAGGACGAACCTGGAGACGTCCGTAATGCGTAAGATCCTGCGTGGAAGTGAGCAAACCCAGAAGACTTTGCCACTGTTGTCTTGTCTGAAACGTTGACGATAAAAACCTTCGAATCAGAACCTGGATTTTGGCCCAACGGTCTTCTGGAGGGTATACCAGTTGAAGATGAGTATCGAACACAGCCCCGATGTAACGCCGAACTTGTGCTGGAATCAATTCCGACTTTACGGGATGCGGAATGAAACCCAGATGGCGTAATACAAGCAGTGTGAAGCGGACTTGTGCGTTGAGACTGTCCTCGCCTGGGGCCCACATGAGTATGTCGTCTATATACACCTCGATGAAAATACCCCGAAGATGAAGGAACGCCATGACAGGTGACGTAATGCGGGTAAATAGCCAAGGAGCGACATTGACCCCGAATGGGAGAACTTGCCATTCGAAGCACCGATCGTTGATCACAAAGCGTAGGAAGCGACGATGACGAGGATGAATAGGGATATGTAGGTAGGCGTCCTGGAGATCGATTGAGGCCAGCCAATCCAAATGATTGAGGCGGGCCCGAATCGATGTGACAGACGCCATCTTGAAATGAGGAGGAGTTACAAGATGAAATTTGTTCAAAACCTTGAGGTCTATGACCATCCTCATTTGAGATGAATCCTTCTTTGGTACCAAGAAGAAGTGGCTGTAAAAGCCCACGCTGATGTCGTCTGGTGGAAGTTCTCTGACGGCACCTTTTGAGATTAAGGTGTCGACAGAGGACAGGAGCATCTTTACATGACCTGCGGAAACTGGAATTCGAGAAGGACGAGGCCGAGAGATGAGCCTTGGGCGGGTCTTGAAATCGAACAGGAATCCCTCCTTTAAAGTCCTTAAAATCCAGTCGTCGTCCGTAATCAAACGCCAGTTCTCGCAGAAAACCTGCAGACGTCCGCCCACAACCGGATGGCTGTAATGACGAAAAGCAGGTAGGTGGAAATCTTTGACGTGAACGGAGGCCGAATAGTCATTTGGGGGCAGAGGCACCGCGCCTAAATCCTGATTTCCCACGGCCGGAACGGCGACCACGGCCTTTACCTGGAGGTTTGTCGATGCCACGAAAATCATGCTGAGGGGCACCCTTCTGGGCGGACTTAGAAGCCCGACCCCGAGCAGGTTTCCGATCCAAGGAAAACGCGGGACGCCGAGTAACTGCAGAAACCAAACGAGCAGTTCGCTCTTCACGAATCGCGGGCATTACGGACTCAACGGCATTGTTGAAAACCCATTTTGAAGACAATGGCTGCCGCTGAAGTTGGTCCTTAATAAAATATGGAACGTCCGATTTGACACCTTGAAGTAAGGAAGACCGTTGCGCTTGCAAAAGAGAAGCATACGAGAAGGCACCCGCCTGAATGACTGAACGGTTAGCCCTAATAAGAGTATCCAAGAAGCCGCGTAAGTACTCGATGCGACCGGCAGATAACAAGGTAGCCCCATTCTCCAAACGTAACTCAGGATCCAGAGAAATCCGGGATGACGCCAGCAAAAACCAATCTGTGTAAGATGTAGCACGCTGGATAGACAATAACATATCCATAATACCAGAAAACACCTTAGATGGAACCGAAACCGCAGACGAAGAAGTTGCTTTCGTTAAACGACTCAGATCTCTATCTGTTTTGGGAGCCTTATCCGGCAACACGTTGTCATGGACCGGATGACGTGAAATGGAGGGCTTCTTAACTTTGTTGTCCTCTTCCAATTGATCCTCAAATAACTTGAGATTGGACTCCCAAGCTGGAGACGGAGCGCAGGAGGAAAACGTCCTTCGAGACGTCGACGATGACGTAAACTCAACCGAAGCCGCAGTAGGGCAAGCATAACGCGAAGAAAACGGCTCGGATGGCGTCGGCATATCCGGAACAAGCGCCAGAAGCGCTTTCATTTTGACAGAAAACGCCAACATAGAAGAATCCTCTGAACTATCCGCCACTGAAGAGGAATCATCATCATCCGACGAATCCGGTGACGAAGCACGAGCGGTGTGACAACGCTGGGAGGACGGAACACCCCTATTGTGAGTGTAATCAAGAAACGGAGTCTGCGCATGACCAGACTGACGTGACAAATGGTGTGGCGATAAACGGGAACGTCGAACCGGGGAACGAGAACGGCGAACCGGAGAACAAGAAACCCGTAAAATAGCACCACGATGTCTCGGTGAAGGAGAGCGACGAACTGGAGATCGAGAACGCCGAACTGGAGAATCAGAGTCAAGAACACGAGACGGTGTAACAGATCGTCGCGGTGACGAAATAACACAACAAACCGGAGAACGAGAACGGCGTTGTGTAGAACCCTGACGATAATCAGACACACGAGAATGATGACGCGAAGAGTCAACCTGAATCAAACCCGGTGGTTGCAAATCCGAAACGCGAACATTAGAAGCCGAACGCCCTTCCATAGAAACAGATGTTGATTTCTTTATGGATGAACGAGCAGATTTAAATCGTAGAGGCGATAACCGACGATGTAAATTTTTATCGTGATAATCGGCAGGTGAAAGACCAACAGACAAAGGAGTCGGTGAACTGACATGAGTTGAAGACGAAATCTTTTGTCCGGCGGGAACAATAGAGCGTCGCGGTAGAGACCTGGCCTTTGTCCGCTTGAACAAAGGAACCGGTTTCCCAAGGCCTCCTGACAAAGCAAGACCTGAGGAGGCTAGGCTATCAAGTACACCTGAAGTATCTTGCTGTACAACCGTCCCACTAGGTGGTATAAATTCCCCAGACCCAGACGAAGGAACCGGACTTCTAGTATTACGGGATAAATCTAACCCAGGACCCAGATCTTGATTGATTTTAATGTCCTCAACTAGAGAAATTTCCACCACCCGTCTATCAACTTCCGATAGATCGGGGTTCTCAGAAGCCTGAAGCAAATATGACCTACGGGCTTGAGCATAATTTTTCCAAGTATCATTGTCCCAAGACACACATTCATTACACGTGTTATTTCTATAACAAATTTTGTCCTTACAGACAAAACATCGCGTATGGGCATCCAGACGAGTCGAAATACGACCGCACGCATGGCAAGAATTTGAAGGGATGGGAACAGAATACTCAGACATTATTTACGAAAGAAAATATTTCGGAAATAAACTTTGAACAACAACAACTTGTGTAACAACAACAACTTGTATAAACTTTGAACAACAACAACTGTATTGCAATCCAAACTCCTGACGTGCACCACTGGAGGTACAAACGAGAAAGAGGAGGAGTATATGCTGGGAGCTGGCTTTTATATCCAGGCTGAGCAGGAGAGCTCCCCTAAAGGGAGACTACTCTCTGGGGGAGGATAACTCCCCTGGAGAGAGTAGGGAGAGCTCCCCTGAAGGGAGATGACTCCCTGGGGAGGATAACTCCCCAGGGGAGATAACTTTTGGTTTTAAACTAGCGTTTAACGTTTGTATTGTATATCTCCGACGGAGATTAAGGCATAAATCAAAGCAGGTGTCGGTTTGGGCAATAAATTGAGTTTTTCACCCAGCAAATTGAGTATTTAGCGTGCTTTTAGGGATGCAAATTGAGTTTAATAATATTTTTAGGACTAGTTGCATTATATACCACATACATCTATAATTTAATCATGACTGTGACTTCTTCAACTTTGTTCACCTGATCAATGTGTCCTGTTGGCTTTTTATGTTTGTATGGAATGCTGTGGGGCGAAGGCCATGGACTGATCAACAGGGCAATTGACAATAGTCAGAAGATGTGGAAAATAAAATAAGTTTTCTAGACCTACTCAAATTTTTAACATTACGATATACAGATAAAGTGCCGTAAATAAATCAATTTATGGAGAACAAGAGCCCAAGGGGCTTCAATATACGCCCGTATATCTGGAATTATATTGGTCCAAATTTCAAGGTTGTTTAATAGCCTTGATTCCTATTGGTAGCTAGCAATCCAGAGAAAGGTCTACAATTTTGTGCTTCTGAGAATGTAACATATATCACATCTAATATTGAATGATAAACTAAAATGAGCTTAACTCTTGGAAACTAGTTGACCTTGGAGCAAGAACCGAGAGCTCACATATCCCACACTGAAATTGACAATAGTCAAACACAAGAAAATAGTAGTTTTCCTGCAAATGCATTTCTTTCAGACGAGAGAATTTTTTATGAAGGAAGAAGAAAGGGATGAAGTAAACCACGTTCTTGAGTTGATAAACAGGTATAAAGTTCAAAAAGGACCCCTCTCCCCGTTAAATTAGTAAAAGTGTGGTTTTTATTTCACAACAGTTTAACTAAATGTAGCTGTTTCAAACACGGGAGACTCCACAGGACAAATGCCATATACATGTTGGGGAGAGAACTCTGAATATTCCAATCTAACACATATAATCAGCTAAACATGATTCAGTTTTGGGGGACTGTGACCTTGACCTTTGACAAATTGATGTATGGCTCCTCTTCGCCATGCGAGTAAGGTATTTGATACCATTCCATACCATGAAACTAGAGATATCGTATGAACAACAAATGTTAATGGATGGATGGACAGAACGCAACATCGCATTACATGACCTCATCTTCGATTGGCATATGAAAAAATGTGACTTAATGATATCTGATTTTGGAGTCACAGTGACCTTGACATTTGACCTTGACCTAAATTTTGGTACACGACACATCTTCTTGTCAATATATCAATGGACACAAAAAAAATCATGATTTTTATGAATTTCATGATTTTGGGGGTCACAGTGACCTTGACATTCGGCCTTGACCTACATTTTCATACGTGGCACATCATGTTCCCCTAATGTATCTAGACAAAAAAAAAGTACTTTTCAAAGATTTCTCGATTCTGGAGTCACAGTACCTGGACCTAAATTTTGGTACATGACAAACCCTGTAATTTCTCAATGGACACAAAAAATCATAATTTTTAACAATTTCCTGGTTTTGGGGTCACAGTGTCCTTTGACCTTGACCTAATTTTTGGTATGCGAACTTCATTTCCCCCTATTAAATCCACTCACCAAAAATTTGTAGTTTTTAATGATTTCCTGAGTTTTAAGTCACACTGGCCTTTGATCTTGATTCTGGTGTGACAGTGATCTTGACTATTGACCTGATCTAAATTTTGGTACATGACAAAATGGCTACCCATATTTTCTCAATGGACTCAAGAAATCATGATTTTCAATAATTTCATGATTTTAGGTCACAGTGACCTTGGACCGTGACCTACATTTTGATATGTGACACATCGTGTCCCCTAATGTATCTACTGACACAAAGAAATGTTATTTTTAATAATTTCCTAATTTTTGGGTCAGTGACCTTTGACCTTCGACCTTGACCTATATTTTGGTATGGGACACTTCATGGGACACTATTGAATCCACTCACAAAAAATTAAAAATGTTTAATGATTTCCTGATTTTTCGGTCACACTGACCTTTGACCTCTGACCTCGACCTACATTTGGTATGCAACACATCGTTACCCCCTAGGGCATCCACTCACCAAAAATTAGAACTGTAGATAGAAAACTGTCAATGATCAGTGATTTCCTGATTTTAGGCAACAGTGACCTTTGATCTCTGACCTCGACCTCATTTTTGGTACGCGACACATCGTCTCCACCTAGCGTATCCACTCACAAAAAATTGCAACTGTGGATAGAAAACGATCACAGATATAGACCGGACACGAACACTTCGGTGATTTCCTGTTTTTTAGGCCAGTGACCTTTGACCTGTGACCTTGACCTTCATTTTGGTACGCGACACATCGTCTCCCCATAGGGTATCCAGTCACCAAAAATTAGAACTGTAGATAGAAAACTGTCCCAGATATAGACCGGACACGGGGGACGGCAGGCCTCGAAATTTCAAAAATTTGCGTAACCCAAAAATAGTTCTGGGTCACGATGTTCACGTAACCTATTGTTCGGTTACGTAGGACTAGGTTGCGTAACCCATTGGTTACGTAAACAGGTTAGCCAAAAAAAATTCTGGAACTGAAGAAATTGTGTATTATATATTATTATATATATATTATTACAATAAAATACAAAATTGTTTTGAGAGTCCTTGAAACAGCAGCTGACGGCAATATTCTCAAACTGCGATGTAACATGAGCAACTTATTGGTCAGAAATTCAGCAAGAAGCACCCAGGCATGGAATAAAAGGGACGGTGTTGAAAAAAATAAAATGTGAAATGTGTAGAAAGTAAAACAAAAGCAGACAAAACTTTTCTAAAGTCATCGTGAAATGACCACTTCTGGAATGTTTTTATGTTCAGAGAGTCAATTTTCGCTTTTGAGCCGTTTTGCATATCGAACCTGCGGTCCGGAGGATCCGGAGATGAGAAATTCGATTTCCATCCACTTCCGTGTGCGTGCTGTCCCGCGCTGTAGAATTGACCCACATTTGATTGGATGAATTCAGGCTTTGTATGTTGGGAGTTGTGTCCCCTTGATATCGCATGCTTCCGTTTTTATGCGCCATCAGAATGTCAGTTTTTTTCGTTTCGAACCTCCGTGTTTTTATTTCTTTCTGATGCAAAATCACACGTTCATGATACTAATTCCATAATAAAAACGTGTATAAACTCCGAAGCATGATTCGAAGATACCATAGAGGAGAAATATAGACCGGTAAGGCAACGATTGATGACTGTCACTGGGCTGGTCGCCCAGACATTTTCAATGGCACTCGTCATACCGTAGCGCAAGTTGATTTTTTACGTAACCGATTATTCGTTCTGCAGAATTTACAACCACGTAACCGACACGTAACCGATCGTTTCGGTTACGCCAAATTTCGAGGGCTGGACGGACAGACGGACGGAAACCGCCATCACATAATACGTCCGCCTTTTGGCGGGCGTATAAAAACCAGTGCCAGACAATGTTATACCATGAATCCGTACCCCAGTCGGGTGGGTCATTGACAATGACAGCTGATGGAACACCTCATCTATTGTTCTCTGTAACTGAACGAACTTATGGATAACAACTAAAGATGTTGATTAGCTGGTTACTAACAGCTGTTTCCAACCAATTGCTCTCTGCTCTTGTTTAGCGAGAGTTGTCCGAGAGAATTTTATTTAGATCAGCCTACAATAGCTCAATGAGCAACTTGCTCTAACCTGTTAAAAAAATTACAACTTTATTCAAAGATCTGAAAAAATCAAGAAAAATTCTAAACTATCGAGGCAGAACAATTTATTCAATAAAGGAATCAACTCATAAAAAATGAAAATGAAATATTTAGATTGTCAAATGACAATGCGCTGCAGTGTTGTCTACACGTGTTGTTGTTGTTGATGATCGATGCGTGTGAACTTTCATTTTCAAACAAATTCTCAATCCAGACCATTCACTTCCAGTTGTTAAGTTTTGAGTTGTCAGTAATAAACTTCAAGCAGTCAGTTTTAAGTATTAAGTCCCTCGTATCAACTGATACATCACCCGTCATTCAAAACGTAGATTTCCTTGATGATGAAAGCATCGGCTGTATCTCGCCAACTGGTATTGATTTCTTTTCTCGTAAGTCTCGCGAAAAAGTCTTTCGGGAACCCTTCGTAACTAAGCAATTTCGAAGGGCACCCGAGCTAGATATTACAGTCATGCGCATAAAATGGCGGGTTGTTTAGCGCTGTGTCGAGCTGCGGTTTTCTCCGCCAACACGTGTAAATAAATATTGAACAGTAAGTTAGGCAATTCATATTCAGTTTTAATTAGCTCAAATTGAGTTTTTCGTCTCGGTTGAAATTGTTTCTCTAAATTATTGGTCACAACTGGTCACAAATTCAGTTTTTTCCCCCACAAATTCAGTTTCTCAATTTTTTTTAGGACCGATAACCGGCCCTAAAAGGCGACTTCTATGAATCCCTGTATTTAATAAAGTACCGTAGAAGTAAATAACTTGGATATGTCAACTATAGCATACATGTGTATCCACAATTTGGAAATTTTGTTTTCAATGATTTTAAAATGTGGATTCATACATAATTTGTATCCACAAAAACCCACCATATCACGGTTATGCCAGAATCTTATGTCAGTTTTGAGGAGTTTGAAGACAAATTGTATACCGGTACTACAAGTATTATTAAATGAGGAAGAAAATGAGGATACCGGTAATACAATAATTATTATAGAATTATGCAATAGAACCCTGTAACACAAACCATTTGATTCGAAGAAAGAGGGGAAATTCACTTGCCGTTGTTGATTATAATTTCACTTGTTTAATTTACATGTATTAATCAAAACTTTTGATTGCTGTCATTTTACAAACTTTTTTTTTTTGATAAATTTAATTCTAGTATTTATCCCATACAGCATGCCTAGTCCTAAGTAATGGTAATACCTATCTCTGCTGCAATGCGCCCACATGTGCAGGGTCGACTGTGCAATATTGTCACTTCAGCAAAAGAACAGATGACCTGATCGTGCTATTCAACCATTTTTTACAGATTAATAACCACTTCGTACAAATTACCCACAACCTATATACATTCTTTAAAATGCATTAATGAAACTTACCCTAACCTACCCTATTCCCTGCACACACACACACACACGCACACACACACATACATGTGAAAGGTGTCAACCGGGGACGCCTGCCACAACCCCCTTAAATGGGGACTTTGTTAATAAGGTACCAAGAGAGAAATGAACCTCAGATTCCAATAAAGGCAATCATAGAGACGCCCACTGGACCTTTGGATCCATCAAATTCTGAAATTTGCCAAAAGTGTTCAAGCTAGTCAAAGTGGGACGCACACATTTCACACTCGCCGTGAAAGATGCTGCTAAAATGGGGACGCACTTCCGTCAAGTGTAGACTATCCAAGTGGGGACAAATGTTTAAAACCAACCAAATGGGGACATCGTCAATAAATTTATTATTGCAAATGATATGTAGGTTAAATAGGGACATGTCAAGTGAACATATAACCAATTCTATCACACTTTGCTGTTTTATTACTACATGTAACGTTGAACACCTTTCATGGACGTCGCTGGAGGCAGCCAGTTTTCGTCTTTCGTTGACAATGACTCCGTACCGGGAAAAGTAATTGTGGAAAACTTGAACAGGTACGAGAAAGCCGTTAATTTGACATACTACAGCGTAGACAGGGGCTTAGTGATCCTGGTATTCGGAAACAAACAAGGTGAATAACTTGCTTCGCCGGACGTGCGCGCGTCTGTCTTCAAATACGCGCGAGTGTTCCTTTCACTGCGGGCGTAGGTAAATAGCTGAGCTCGGCAGGGATGGCATTTAGGTGTCGATGATTAAAGTCCCTAAAACGAGGGAATATTTGATGCCGCCATTTACGTGGAATGTTCCCAGATGAAGTACGAATGGACTGTACCCATAAGGTAGGGATTTCATTACTAATTTAAGAACAATACCCAGTCGACTAAAATTGCGCGCTACAATACGTAAGTGAAACGGCATCTCTGCAACTGTATCACGTTCTTGTTTCACGCGATTTGTGGATACTTGGCTGAAGTGTCTGGTACAGGTCACCAATTTTGATTGAGGGAATATATATATGAATATGTGTTTGGAATTGACAGTAAGAATGCATTCGCGTTGTTGCAGGCAGGCAGGCATACAATTTCCGCCCCCAATTAGCATGCTGTTTGAAGTATGTTGATGTACACGGACGAAATTAGTATTGAGCGACATATATTCAGTGCCCAGATAGAGCGGGACTCAAATAGAATACAATAGACGTTCAACCGTTTAACTTTTTTGCAATTGTTTGAACAACGGCACATAACGATGAAAGTTCACACTCGACCTAAGGCGCTCGCAATCTTGACAAATTAAACTTTCCGCAAAATGCTTCCACTCCGTATTTGTAGTATATGCCACATCACAATACAGCGAAATAATACCTTTGGAGGACGACAAGGAAAGACCATGATATTGTACCAACAATGTCTAGTTGTCGTTGTTATTTTCCGTCTACCACTTTATCGAATGACAACGTTGAAGTATCAACAACTGAGTAATAAACTATTCCTCAAGGAAGATTGTTGTTGGTGTTGTCTTCTGGCATTTTCTTCTGATTTGCAGGAACATGGGGACAAACAAAATATCTGACTAGGTACGGTACGCCAAACAAGTGTTTCAAAGTAAATCAGAAAATTCAACTTACGTTCCGTACAATATTGCCCGCAGTCGAATCGTGTATTGTTCTTCCTTCAGTCTCGTTTTATCTCTCTCCGTTCGTTGTCACGTGACTAACTAATTCATGCGCAAACGGGGACCTGTGTGTATTGAGCAGATTTTTTCTCTACGGAGCGGGAAACACACGCATACACCTCGCGCTTGAATTTTGCTGCCTAAATGTGGACGTATACCGTATTTACCTCATTTCACTAGAGAGTTCCAAAAACAGGCTTGGCTGAACGTTTCAAGCCTTAACCCTTTCACCGATTAAACCCGGTGTACGGGGATAACGAGAGTGCCACCCGTACGACCATCCCCGGTTGATCGGGTTAGCTTTAAACCTGTTGGCCATCACGATGGGTACAGCACTTTTATTTTTTTGCATTCGTTTTAACGGAAACCTATCAAACACTGTATACTTCTGGAAAGCCGAAACCCTGATCAATTTGATTCTCGAAATTGTTTGCTTGTTTGAAAAATAAATAAAACAAATTTAGATGTTGAACGAAAAAATCGGAATGAAAAATGCATTTTTCCCCACATACCGTGTGACGGGCATCTCGGCAGCGAGCCGCAAAAATGGAAAAAATCATCGAAAACCTCATCCTAACTCCTGTATTTTTTATGTTACATGACTGGTAAAGCGTGGTGAATATTCCCCAGACGACTGAAACTGCCAACGACGACCGGCAAAGTTTATTTCCATATTTTTACGAGTCTTGATCCGCAAAGTTTGTCGAACACATTTCAAAATGTCGGCAGCAAGCTGCGTTATTGAGCCGACGAGCCAATCGGTATGCGTAATTTTGCCCACATGACCTCTAGCAGCCAACAGATTTGAGACGAGCGTAGACAGTGGCTGGAAGGATGGAATGACATCATTTTATAATCCAATCGTATCCTCCGTTTTATTTTGCCATCCATTCAAGGTTATTTCCTGTCTAGAAAGGTGAAAGGTCGCTCTTTCCAACGAGAGGTCAAACATGAAAATTGGCCGAGTAAAACTCGAGAAAAACGCTGTCAAATGCGGTCGAAAAAAGACGATTTCTCCGTTGGATTTTGATGTTTTTGAGTCGAGAAAGCCGGGGAAAGCGCATTCTCTCGCAGTAAAACCTAATTTTGTATGCTATTTTATTTATTTTGCTATAAAACTAGAGCAAATAACACTGGAGTGTGTCTTGTGGAGACAGGTTTCTTATGTTTTTCTGCAAATCTCGGACGCAAACGCAATTTCTAGCATTCCAAAGACAACATATACAAATTTTAACAGTTCTCAGGGAATTGATCGTCAGCAGGTCACTTTTGTCAGGGGAAATAATCGGTGAAAGGGTTAAGTAGGGATGAGAAGTTGAATTTTTTTTTTGGTCGTAACAAATAAATAAAGGTACTCACGTAAACAGGGAAGCCAGGAGAGCATGATAACATTTACCATTCAAGTGTACAACAAGCCAAATGATCACAACTGGTAAAAGAGGGTCCACATTCACAGAGCTTAAAACGTGAAATCGCCATCAAAAGCGTAAAGCGGAAGTTACGTGTTCAAAGAGAACTTCAAAGCAAGAGAAATAACTCTGCTACCTGTTCAGGTGAGAACAAGTGGAGGGTCGGGTAGCTGACGTAAGAAAAATATATTCTTTGTGTTGACTCCGCATACTGTGTAACACAGGCGAGTCCCACCCGTCGAGCGCCTCACTGTTTTCTTTCGCGGGAAAGTGGAAGAGCGGGTCTATAAAATGTTTCAAGGATTACAGACGATTTACAGGGTTTTAGAAAGAAAGATTTGTACAGTTGTTCATCGATTTAATATCAGTCCTGATGATATTGCTCAATTCAGGGCGCTCGAAAGCCCTTTGACGAAAAATATGATTGCGTTTCCTTTGCATTTTGGTTGAAGGCTAATGGTGCCAGATTTTTCAGCTCGTTCCATTCATTTGTGTTGTTCGGAGACCTCGTGAACCCGGTGCACCTGGTCAAACAGGTTTTGTCAAAGGTCAGATCATTGGTCATCGGATCGCTGACGTAACACTTCCTGATTTATTAGGAAGTGCAATTTATTAGGCTGCGCAAGAATCGGCGCCCAGACACAGCTTCACAATCCTACCTTAAGTCAAACGGGGACGTCCCCGTTTGGAGGGGTTTCCCCATTTGAAAGGTGTGTATTCATGTCAATGTCCCCATTTGACACCTTTCACAAACGCACACACATACACAGACGCACACACACACACAGACGCACCGACACACACTATAGTCACTCCAATACATGCCGGATCTCTAAAATTATGGTGTCACTGCATGTGCATGCCTGTATGTTAAACAAAACTTATATTTTTTAGGTGGGGCAGGAAGTGATTAACAATTTCACACACCATTGATCATATTCAGCTATCAGAATACATAATTATTGTTATTAAACATTATCATGATGCTATCCATCATCACCTTGGAATGGTGATAAATTCCAGAACTTGATAAATTTCCTTGGGGAATTTATAAATTATACTTACACAAATCCGAAGAATAAGCCTGTTGCACCAAGCAAAAGTGACCAAGCCACAGTTGCTGGTATTATCTTTGTCGAACATTCGCATCTAGACATCTTGATTTTACACAAGACCGATGCAAACCGACGAAAAGCAGCTAAATCTCTGCTAAATACATCATACAACCTGCATGAAACAAAGATGGCATTTTCGTTACAGAGGGCCGCTTCACACAAGTAGTAAAATGGTGACGCAGCAAAATATAGATACAGAGTAAATGTGCCACAGAGGAGACTTTCTTCAGTAAATATATCTGATATGTGTATGATTTCTAAAATATCTATTTGTGAGATTCCTACGCACTTATTTATTTTTTAATGTCAATGCTTATCTTTAGTTTCAGGAAACTGAAATCGCGCAATAATATTGATGCACTCTCCATGCAGCTGCTTTTCAGCACGAAATAAGAAAAACGGGATAACACCCCGGCGGAAGTATTGGAGAATAAAAGGTCATCCAGTGCGATTTCATGCAGACGAAATATTTGGTTGTTCGGGTTTTTGCACTCTCTGCCAGGCTTTTTCGTTACTTTGAAGAACATGGGGAATATTATCGGTTCTGAAGATCAAAACGATGGTGCCTCTACAGAAGCAAATGGACAAAATTATCATGGAATGCGACGTGGCTCGAGCAAATTGGACACCACTTGTTTGCTGAAGCTATTCGAGGTGACGAAAATCAGTCACTCATCAGCAAGAAGAACAGAAACAACAACTGTTGTTCTCAAGCATAATAGAACAAACAACATTTTGGGAACATAGTACCATGTGATGCACCAGATAAAATACCCATCAAGTTAAGAGTGGATAAACAGATAAACAGCCTGCAAAGGGCAAATTTAATTCTAGAGATTCCAGGGGAAAAAATAAAGTTTTCAGAAAAATGCAAATTAACATATCTATGACTATGTTGATGATGAGGTTTGCATATCACGGAATGATGTTTAGATAACCAAGTATATCTACAGTTCATGCAGAATTTACATACAAGATTTTCCAGACATCAAAGTAACACTGCATTCTTCCTCAATGAAAAAACATGTGTATTTAGCAATAGGACCTGCGAGCCCAATAATTTACAATTGGCATAATTAGGAAGTAGAACTCTGCCAATGGTAACTCTCAATGCATAATAGCTAGTCTAAAAGAAAAGTTAGTTGAAGTTTTCAGTGCTTGCGGAAATTCAAAAATTCATATCATTATTTTGTGACCCCGGTGTATATGTAAAGGAGTGCTTTTGTCTCTTTTTGTTTTTTCAATTAGGACCCCCCAGGGCCTATTGTTTCACAATCTATGACTTTCATTTCCAGCGCTGAAATTTCAGAAAGGTTATTGTTGTTGAAATGTTGTCATGCATTAGTTTAAGTCTGAGCATTTCTGATTTCCTTGCCACAGTGATTCGCGATTTCGTTGAAGGCTTATTTGTAAACATACATTACTGTTGTTTGGAAGCCCATGGCCAGGTGAGCCCAGGTACAAGAACCCCAATTTTGACATACCGGTACATCACTTTATTTCAAACAGGAAGTCTCACCTGAGCAGGTGAGATCAAAGATCTGGGCTACATAACTAAGTGCACATGGGTATCTCAAAACGACCAACAGACAGAGATTGATATTGAAGGTTTGCCTCACCTCACCTCGCAGCCTAAATACTTTTCTTCTTGAAGATGGGATATGTTAGGTGAATGCATGTTTGGTGAAATAGAAAATAAAATCAACGTCCTCAGACTAGATAAATGAGCCTGAATTCAATCTATACAGCAGGGACATATATCTTACAAATCCAGGGCAAGAGTCACAGCAGACAAAAGCCCTATTGTAATCCCGGAATTGCACTATAATTGAAGTTAATCCTTTGATAACACTATCTGCCATGATGGCAGTTGCAGTTGGCTTGTGACTCCTTGCCTGATTTGTGATTTGTTAATCTCTTTAGCCTAGGAAATATTTTTTATCGATGATAATTATTAAAAATGTAAGCATAATGGTCTTTTCTTGGATTGGAATAGTAAATTACCCCGGTTATCAACAGTCAGAAAACACTCAATTCATGCTGAAGAGATTATAAATGAAACCGGGAGAATGAATCACAATAGTCACTGGACCTGCGGCTGCTATCAGAGCAGATAGTATTGTCTAAGGATTACCTTCAATTGCAAGTCAAATATTAATTAAGAACAACAAGGAATTTTACCATAATAGGTGAGGCTTTGGTATAAGACCTCCCATTGAAAAGGTAATATCCAACCATAGCATGGACAAGACTTAGAGAATGAATACAGTCTCAAGCAGGAGCTTTGTCAACTACATTTTGTAAGTCTCACACCAAATCATTGCCAAATAATAGTTCAGTTCGGGAAGTGCAGCATTCGGGGAACTTCAAATTCAGGAACATTGGCATGAACGTTTTACGAATTCGGCAACTAAAATCTCAGTATTGCTCTTAGAAAGCGATCGACACTTCCACTTAGGGATTGACAGTTTTTTGTCTGTGCCAGTAGGTGTTCTCTCGGATTTCACCAAGCTTTGCAAAATTCTACATGGTATTTCCAAAAGTAAAAATAGATGTGTTTTGTCCTATGTTGCCCATGTTGAGGAAATCAGGTTGAAGAATTCAAGAATGTTGCCAGCTGTTCATAATCTTTTGTGATTATTGAACTGACAAACTTACTACAATTTTCCTGTTCTTGACATGCCCATTGGCGTAGTTTCTTTCATATTTGCTGGGTCGCATGGAAAAAATAAGCTTTTTACCCCTCGGCCAAAATTTGGCCGAAGGGTATTGTCGTCGTCATGTACGTCCGTCCGTCCGTTACCGTTTCTCGTTACCAAGATATCTTTAGAACGACTTACCCTAGGCACACCAAACTTGCATTGCACATCCATATGCTCGTGCCCAAGAACCCTATTGAATCTGGGCCTGATTGGTTGGAAACTTTGGCGGCCATCTTTAATTTATGCGAAATCATCACAGCTTTCTCGTTACCAAGATATCTTTAGAACGACTTACCCTAGGCAGACCAAACTTGCACTGCACATCTATATGCTCATGACCTAGAACCCTATTGAATCTGGACCTGATTGGTTGGAAACTTTGGCGGCCATATTTAATTTATGCGAAACCATTAATCTTGTGTATCTCAGGTACCATTTCACTGTTCAGTGTGAAACTTAGTATAGATCATCGATGCACCAAGAAACTTCAAAGGAATGACCAAACCAGTTTCCCTGATTCGGTGGAAACCTTGGCGGCCATCTTTAATTTATGCACAATCTTTAATGATATATATCTTTGATACCATTCAAGTGTTCTATACGAAACTTGGTATACAGCATCGATGTATCAACAGACCTTCAATGTATAACCACATCAATTCCTCTGAGTGGCGGGAAGGATGGGCGGCCATCTTTAATTTATGCAAAATCATTAATGATCTCTATCTCTGATACCGTTCAAGTACTTGATGTAAAATTTGATATACATCATCGATGCATCAATAGACTTACGATAAATGACAGTTCTGGTGTTTCTGATTGGGCGGAAACCTTGGTGGCCATCTTTAATTTATGCAAAATCTTCAATGATGTATATCTTTGCTACTGTTTCAGTGTTCTATATGAAACTTGGTATACAGCATCCATGTATTAGAAGACTTGCAATGAATAACTACATTAGTTCTCCTGAGTGGTGGGAAGGATGGGTGGCCATCTTTAATTTATGCGAAATCATTAATGATCTCCATCTCTGATAACTTTCAAATGCTCGATGTAAAATTTGCTATGCATCATCGATGCATCAAGAGACTTATGTAATGAATACCGGTTTCTCTGATTGGATGGAAACCTTAGAGACCATTTCTAATTACAATTTTTTTCATAATCTGTATATTTGTCACTTGACTGCTTGGTGTTCCTGAAGTCTTGGTTCAAATTGAATACATTATGAATGGCTGGCGCCCAGAGTCGAGGAGTTTTCTGATGCGCAGCTTCGTATTTTACTCCTACCAGTGGCCTTATCATTCTTAAGAAACACAGAACAAATGTACATGTACTGCAATCTAGGTAAACTCAAGGAAGATAATTTCTGCGATAGGCATTTAGAAGTCGGCGTATATAACACAAGGCTATTCTATGGATAACAACCTCTTTATTGCTGTGGAGCTGATATTTCGTTGGAGATACTTTCAACTTTTTCAAAGTAGCTTTAAAAAAGTTGGAAGTATCTCCAATGAAACATCAATAAAGACGTTGTTATCCATAGAATAGCCTTGTGTTAAAGGGAGATATATTTTTTGTCAGTAAGAATTAGCAGATAATTGGTAAACCAAGATGGTTTATCGGAGAAATACCATATAGTGGTAATGCTATAGAAAATTTGTGGTAGCTGTTTGCCCGTATTCTTGAGATCCCATAATAAGCCGACCACAACAATTCTTCCAGCTCAATTTGACATTGATTGGCGTTTGGTCCACAGATATTTACAACTTTGCGCTGGATGGTCTTTCGATATTTCCAGTCATCTGAAAAAAACTAGACTATTCAGAGGAAGCAATCCTTTGAAGTTTCTGGAGAAGAACTTTTACCATGAACCTTGTCTGTATGCTATCTTATTTGGATACTGTTTCTCTATCTTCTTTATTATGCTGGTCCAAGTGCACATGTGTGTTACGTTACTACAAGTGGCATCATTTAAAAGTGTTTCTCCCGGATAACTACTGTACCTCATTGGCTAACAGATGTTTGAAATTCGCATGTTATTCATACAGCCCTGATGTGAGATATAATATTCCATGATATTTTCCATGAGGTTGACATGTACTGGTAAAGTGAACACATCATTCTCAATGACAAGTGATAATTGTTATTGTATGTAACAGGAGCCCCAAGTGGGTGAGCTGTATAAGTTTTGTACCATGTCTGTTGCCATGAGGGGAAGATTAATTTCCTCTGGTTGTACATGGATAGTCACACATGTCCAGCTGATTATATCATAGTTAGTTATGTTGTCACTGTATGGCGGAAATACTGCTGATGCGGCGATAAACCCTAACTCAATCGCTCACACTAGTGCAAGAGGATAGTTCATGGTTTAATTCATCTTTCTTGATGTACATGTTACTTTTTTGTGTTGGTAAATTGGTGACCTGTAACTGGATTTTATGCCAGTTGATAATTTGAATGAATAAACAAATATCTTGATTATTTGATAGTGAATTACCCGTAAAAGGATTTTCCTCTCTCATATGAGTAATATGTGGCTGCAGTTGAATATCACTTGGTTATTTAGTTATCATGGCACAATGTCACATTAATTAGCATGTAGTATTAATTCCGGGATGACAATGTCTCTTCTGTCCCAAGCTGCTGTTTATAAAATGGTTTCTCTCTGCGGTGACTCTGTTATCGTGGAAAGGAGACAAACAGATGCCAAATCTAAATATTTAGTGCATGACTGTACAAAATTACATTTAAAATAATTAGAGAAGGAAAAAATTGAACTTATTTACAGGTTTTTTTCTGCAAACTCGGTGACAAAAGCTCTCGTCACTGGTCAGTAGATGTTTGATACAATGCAGTGACTGGCTTCGTGCACTTCATGGGATATATATTCAGGTCTTAGAGAATTTGCCTGATTAGCTGTTACATTGACACTGAAATATTAATCTATTTTCCCAGGAAAAATAAACAGTACATTGGGGAATAGAAAAAAGGAATTACATTATCAAAATAAAATAATGCTTGAATTTCACAACATTTGTGTGGACGAGGTTTAAAGTCTCTTCAGTTATCCCAATCTGTCTTACACTAAAAAAATATTTGTGATATTCAACCATAACCATGCATGCAAATAATCTGTATATTTTATTTTTGACCAACCTCAAAATCGGGTATCAATTGAAATGAAGAAAAAAAAATGAAATCAGTGTGTGTATACCTGAGATTGATTTAGAGTGATTGTGTCAAATCTCATCATTAGCAACTAACGTACACAAAATAAATATTCTCTACACAAATTTTGAGTTCATAAAAAATATATTTGGTATGTATTCAGTAGAAAGCATTTCTAGTTGCAATTCCTCCAACATGTCTAATACTCTGGCTTGGAGTATGGAGATTTTAAATGATTTTGAAGTTGATTATTTGAAATCCTTTATTAAGTTCTCGTTCTCATAAAATAATTCTAGAATTCTACACTACACTTGTGTGCATGTATGTATTTCAAATAGGTCATGTTATTATATACCAGTCATTGCCCGGAGAAATAAGTATTTCATCTATCTGTACAGACAAGACACATTAACCTGCTTTCTTTGAGTTCATCACATCAAGGTAGACAACTCTTGTAAGTGTGCTATATATCTCAACAGGGGACACAACTGTCTGGTTTGGCTCACATCAGGGGAGACTACCTCATTCTCATGTAGCAAAATGAACTTGTTATTAAGCTGAAAAAGTAAACCTGTTTACTGTTGCTGTTCACCAACAGAGAGTAACTTAAGAATACATGTAATAGGTCTGAAAAATTGCAGCTTCTTGTATGACAAATGTAATCTCTTCACTTGAATATATTATGGAACACATTTCAATGTAGCTATGTTGTTTATATTTTGGTAGAAATTGGAATCTTCAGGAGATGAAGTTGCGAGCCATAAAAGTCATTTATCACGGATCACGTTTGAGGTATGTATCATTTCTATGATTAACCTACATATTTAGTTTGATCATAGTTTAAATTCAAGAGGAATAGATAATTGAATATCATAATCCACACTCTTGGAATAGACATTTCATTTTCAAAGACATTGACAAATTATATAGTTTTCTGAACACACATTTTTATGTACTATTCCATCAACTTCTTGTTGCAATAACTTTTAACTGTGTTTTTTTCTTCCCTCTGTTTCTCAGTTCATTATTGACATTTCAGAATGCTTTTCAAGGCCCTTTACAACAGTTTGGCAAGCTGATGTTCTTACAAATGGTCCATGGACACAGCGAGAAGGATCAACTCAGTCAACACAATTTTGTGAAGTCAGGCAAAGAAATTATAAGGCTTCATGATGACACACAAGTGAACAAATATTACTTTGGACTGTTTGCTTTCAGTAAAGACCATCTCACAAAACAAGGTACATGTACTTATAAACACAGGATCCATAAAATGTAAAAGAATTATATGGCAAATTGTAGCATTTTTCTAAAAAAAATTATTTTCATTGACAAATTAGTTCAGAGATCTTTTCAAAATATCCTTTTTTATACGACCGCCAAAAGGCGGACGTATTATGTGATGGCGGTTTCCGTCCGTGTGTCCGTCTGCCCGTCCCTCGTGTCCGGTCTATATCTGGGACAGTTTTCTATCTACAGTTCTAATTTTTGGTGAGTGGATACCCTACGGGGAGACGATGTGTCGCGTACCAAAATCAAGGTCGAAGTCAGAGGTCAAAGGTCACTGGCCTAAAAAACAGGAAATCAATGAAGTGTTCGTGTCCGGTCTATATCTGTGAACGTTTTCTATCCACAGTTGAATTTTTTTGTGAGCGGATACACTAGGTGGAGACGATGTGTCGCATACCAAAATTGAGGTCGAGGTCAGAGGTCATAGGTCACTGTTGCCTAAAATCAGGAAATCATTGATCATTGACAGTTTTCTATCTACAGTTCTAGTGTTTGGTGAGTGGATGCCCTAGGGGGAACAATGTGTTGCATACCAAATGTAGGTCGAGGTCAAAGGTCAGTGTGACCGAAAAATCAGGAAAAAATAAAAAATTCTAATTTTTTTGTGAGTGGATTCAATAAGGGGAAATGAAGTGCCGCATACAGAAAAATAGGTCAAGGTCAAAGGTCACTGTGACCCCGAAATCAGGAAATTATTAAAAATAACATTTTTTTTATGTCAGTAGATACATTAGTGGGACACGATGTCACCTACCAAAATGTAGGTCACGGTCAAAGGTCAAGGTCACTGTGACCCCAAAATCATGAAATTGTTAAAAATCATAATTTTTTGAGTCCATTGAGAAATTACAGGGAGCCGTTTTGTCATGTACCAAAATTTAGGTCCAGGTCAATAGACAAAGGTCACCGTGACCCCAGAATCAAGGTCAAAGGTCAGAGTGACCTAAACATCAGGAAATCATTAAAAATTACTAATTGTTTGTGAGTGGATTCAATAGGGAGAAATGAAGTGCTGCATACCAAAAATTAGGTCAAGGTCAAAGGTCACTGTGACCCAAAAATCAAGAAATTATTAAAAATAACTTATTTCTGCAAGTAGATACATTAAAGGGACATGATGCATTTCATACCAAAATGAGAGTCAAAGGTCAAGGTCACCCCAAAATCAAGAAATCATTAAAATTCACATTTTCATATGCCTGTCGAAGACGAAGTCGTGTAATGCGATGTTGCGTTCTGTCCATTCATCCATTAACATTTGTTGTCCATGCGATATCTCTAGTTTCAAGGTATGGATTGGTACCAAACTTTGAGTATACTTTACTCGCATGGCAAAGAGGAGCCATACATTTTGAGATCAATTTGTCAAAGGTCAAGGTCATAGTCCCCCAAAACTGAATCAAGTTTAGCTGACTCTATGTGTTACATGTAGGTTGGAATATTCAGAGTTCTCTCCCATACATGTGCATGTATATGGCATTTGTCCTGTGGAGTTGTCTCCCATGTTTGAAAAGCTACATTTAGTTAAACTGTTGTGAAATTAAAACCATACATTTACTAATTTAATGGGGAGAGGAGTCCTTTATGAACTTCATACCTGTTTATTAACTCAAGAACAAATGTTTACTTCATCACTTTCTTCATGAAAAATTCTCTCACCTGAAAGGAGTCCATTTGCAGGAAAACTACTATTTTCTTGTGTTTGACTATTGTCGATTTCAGTATTGGATATGTGAGCTCTTGATTCTTGATTCAAGGTCAACTTGTTACCAAGAGTTAAGCTCATTTTAGTTTATCATTCAGTCTAAGATGTGATATATGTTACATTCTCGGAAGCACAAAATTGTAGACCTTTCTCTGGATTGCTAGCTACCAATTGGAATCAAAGCTATTAAACAACCTTGAAATTTGGACCAATGTAATTCCAGATATACGGGCGTATATTGAAGCCCCTTGGGCTCTTGTTGATATATCTGATACTAGTCAATGAGCAGAATTCAGCTTGACATCAGGTTTTATAACCATTGGGCAGATTAACTGACAATATATTTTTACCTTTATAAAGTAAAACTTATTTAATCATATCAATTTCATCTATACTCAGTTCTCATGTGCAATCTATTTTGTCATTGAACTGTTATAATCTACATCTTCATCGCTCATTTCTGTATGCCTTTCATATTTGTATTTTCGGATTTTGTTTGACAGATGCATTACAGATGATAGAGCTATGTTACACTCTCACATTGTCAGCTTGTAAGATTCCATACACGAGGACAGATCAGGATGTGGTCTTTGAAGCAATGGTCAACAGTATGGTATGTGTATATCTGTCCAAAATATTCAAGACTGGCTTGTCCATAGTCTAGATCTAGTCACTACAAGTGTGTTGAACCTTGAAAAGAAAGAAATCGTTATCTGATGCTGTGATGTACAAGATAATGCATTCTCGGTGCATCGCTAATTTTAACTTTCAACCACCAGTATAACATCCTCTGATTGATTGATCCAGCTGGCGTTCAGGTACATTCAGTCTTTGATTGATTATGGTAGCTGAAGCATCATTTGAAATCTTTTCAGTATGAGAGCGATACAAGTCTGTTTTCTGATATGTTGTACTTATATTTTTGTTGTACTTATATTTTTCTTCGTCTTATTATCTATTTCAGTTTGGTATCCATGACAGCCTGAACTATGATGGACTGACCAGTTGGATGTCATGGAACAGTAGTCACCTGTTCACAGGTGTTCATAGCTGGGTCATGACCATATTGACTGGGGCTAAGATGCCCTCAGAACAGGTGCAGTATTCTTGTAGTTCTGCTTGGTCTCCAATAACACAGCTTGATCAGTATGATATGGTGTCAGGACTTTAATTTGAGGCTGTTTAACCAGAGGTCACATAACTGAACTGGGCGATTTGGGAGGTTTGATTCATTGAATAGAAACAAATATAATATTGGAACTGCAGAGCAGTAGCTACCGGGGGCCAGGTTAGCATGGGACATAACGTCTCTCCCATGGGTTCTAACTATCACGCTCTACATCTGGTGCGCATGCACTCTCTCCTCCACACATGCGCAGTCGACACATTATACTCTAGGACAAATGCCCGGTTCAAGGGCTCTCGTATCAAGATATCTGCTTAAGGGCTGTTCCATTTAAAAAGGTATGGGAGGGGAGGAAGGCACTCAATATATTATTCTATGGGTCATAGGAGGAAATTCCCTTCAATCCATGTTACAACATTGCGAAGGCCAATAAAATTTCCATGGGTGGTGGGGTATAATTCAAAGCTGCCTTCCGCCCCTCCCATACCTTTTTAAATGGAACAGCCCTAAGTTTGAAGAGGATTGATTACATTTTAAATATCACCGATATTTAATTGTGATATGCCGGACAAGAAAGATGGCTCACGCTTGTCCTCGGAGACCTGACAGATAGGTACGAGCCTAGGCCTGACTTCGTCAGGAACAACTATAGGTGACAAACCACTAAATAACGACCTCACTTATTATGTAGTAAATTGTTTGCGCACATGTTGCGAAAACGATACTCCTTGATATTTGCCGCCATGAATGACCTACCATATGACGTTCGGCAATAGATGGCGCGCAGGACTATTCTTACATGTCATAATAGAAAATTATTAGCAACAATACACACAGACAACGTCGCGTCTCAAACGCGTTCGAAAGATCTGTGTGACGTCGGCTCATAATGCATAATCTCCACGGAAACGTCCACGTTGTGTTCCATATTCTATGCGTTTGTCCGGCATCAGCCTGTAGAGAGAACAGGGCCGGGTGCATGGATTCGAGATTGCATGAATATATGAATATTGATCAGCAACGAGCAGAGATTTATCGACAAAGGCATCAAGGGAGATAATCCTGCTGAGAGATCGGCAAAAATCAGCATACCTTTCCCACGATAATCGCGAACCAGAGCGTACAGAAAAGATGGCCTGTCCCCGGACACCTCCGCAATGGATTGGGGGGGCAGCCAATCAAACTGGCCCAGATTTTTTTCCTCTTAAAATTTGGAATGGTTATTAATTCGCTCACCAGTTCGAGCGAAAGCTTTTCAAGGCTTTTCCGGCCTATTGAGCTATCAGTTATTAACAGATGATCCCAGTAACTGAATCGCGCGGACGTCACAGGAAGCAAACTTCGGAGGCTCGAGCTATCAGCGTCATTTTCTTGCGGATCAAAATGGCAAACTGCGTCTCTCAGATCACAGTTATCACAGATCTTGTGTTGGCCTAATTGAATGTATATGATAAAATTTCTCATTTCACTGGTTCTCCGTATCCGTCTCCATACGTTTAGATCTAACGTGCGCCTCATATCCGTGCATGCGCAGTCGATGCGTACTACTATGCGATGAATGCCTGGTCCACGGGATCTCCTTTGGTGAAACCGCCCTGCTTCTAATCCCAATAGTTCTCCCTATTCCGCGCCACACACGTACGACCCAAGGTGGCCTTTAAATACTACTCTGCGCGCACGCGCAGTCGGCAGGTTCTACTCTAGGGCGAAAGCCTGACCCAAGGGATCTCGTTTGGTGAAACCGCCATGTCTCTCGCCCTCGCTGGTTCTCTCTTTCCACCGCCATGTAAACTGTGACACACAAACATATGCACATTTCAGCTGTGACAGACATACGGGCATTTCAAATGGGAAATTTCAGATAACTGAAGCAGAAGATATCCGATGACGAATTTAACAATCCAATGCCATCCTGAAAAATATTAGCACCAAACAACCATTTAGTACCATGGCTGTATCTTCTGATAGATTTGTGATGTGATCTGAGCTGTTTGAAGACATATTTAGAATGATTGGTGATTTATTTTCATAATTCACGGTAGCATTCCAGTAGAAGAAAGGAGTGACCTTCCGATGATGAATTCATCAATCCACCGCCATCCTGAGAAGTATCCGCAATAAACAAGCAATTACTAGATTTGCGTCATTTACCAGTTAATTCATTGCATGATAGCTGTTTTGAATGAATTTCGGTCTCAGCTAGTGAACAAGCAGAGCTGAAAGTGGTGAAATTTATCCGGTATATTGGTACCCACGTGTCTGTAGACATGAGCTATCGATGCACATGCGTAACTTCGTTGTATATCCGCACACTCCTTAGGCCTAAGCCTGAACAGCTCTGCGGTGAAATATCCGTCCTTCCAGCTGTCTTTGTTTTCGACACAGGGTCATTTGAAATGCGCCTTCATTGCCTGGACGAATTTAGTTGGTTTATGTAAATTAGGTAAGTTTCATTGGCCACTGGTACTCCTATCTGATAATGCCGGTATTCTGTACGTCTTGTCCTTTTCATTGCCAATTACACATTTGGTATCGCCTTATAAGCTATCACATCGCTACACTGTATAAACGATTGGGAGAAGTTTGTGTCGTCTTATACACCAGCACATCGTTACTGTGTATAAAGGAATGGGATAACTTGACGTCGGTGTACATGAATTGCAATCTTTTCTATTGCCAAAATTGCATTTTTATGGCGTTTCATGACAGCGGCACATCATTTTTCATTCCCACGATGTCTGAGAAAATATTGTAATATGCACATCACTAGTAGGTCTACTATCAACCGACAAAGTTTCAAGCTTGTGGACCAAGCCGTTCTGGAGATGTGGCTGGAATGAAAATCTGAGGTTTGTAATTTGACCTATATTTGAACGGCTATGACGGCCATATTTGATATCGCGGCAAGAAACCATTCAGAAGAATTGAAGACCCCGACCCCTAGATTGTGCATGCCAGGTTTCAAGTCGATCGGTTCAGTGGTTCGAGAGGAGAAGATCTTTGAAGGTTTTGAACATTTTCCAAGATGGCCCGCATACGGGTTCACCAATCAGAGCCCGCTTGTAATATGCACATCACTACTAGATCTACTATCAACTCACCATGTTTCAAGCTTGTGGACCAAGCCGTTCTGGAGATGTGGCTGGAGCAAAAACGGTGGATAAAAGAAGAATAATAATAATAGTGAATCCGAACGATTTCAAGAGGGGACCTCGGTCCTCCGGACCTGGTCCCCTAATTATTTTTATCGAGCCTTTAGCTTTAGCTTCGGAAAGCTCAACATAGGAATCTGAATGATGTCTGTGGATATCTGTGTCCCTGTCCTAAAAAGTTGTTAAAGGTGAACTGCAAAGCTTTTAATTTTATCTAAAATGTCGCTTATATACATCTTGTCTTATGTGACATAACTTTTATACGTTTTTTGGGCAAATGTATTTTGCAAAATTGTACTAATAACAATATTTAAGTTAATCTGTTATAAATCCGTCTTGAAAACTTGCATCACCTGTCTCTCTTGGTTCGTAGAACGTTAAAGCGGTCTCCTTCATTCAAGTTTTATTTAAATGTGACGTCTTGCTACGTCGGGTGAATGAGCGAGGACCACTATAACGTCGTGACGTTCCAAAAACAACGGGAGGCAAGCAATGATGTTTTTAAAAGTTCTGGCTCTCATTTTCTGGTGGTATAAGTTTTGACTTCTCATATACCCAAAATAAAACAATAACCCCCAGAACTAACACCACACATATTTGTAACAGCTATAGAAGTTCTTGTTTTATGACATTTTAACAGAATATCGGAAAGCTTTTCAGTTCACCTTTAAAGTTTTTGGACGTTTTCCTATTCACAGCTTCTCAGCCTCACCCCATGTATCCTGACCTAAGGCCTGCCCACAAACACTGATATATTCTGGAAGCTTACCTCATGGTGCACTTATCCAACCCATCCACTACCCTCAGGAACATGTCCCCATCCCCTGGGCACCAAGCGCCATCCTGAATCTCCTAAACTAAGCCTCGCCCAACTCCTTGCCTCATATATTTCTGGAGGTTACACCTTGCTGCACTTATTCAACCCATCCACTACCCTCAAAAACATGTCCCCACTCCTGGAGCACCAAGCCCCATCGTCTATCTCCAAATCTAATCCTCGCCCAACCCCATACCCTCATATATTCTGCGAGCTTATGTCATGCTACTCTTATTCAACCCATCCACTACCCTTGAGAGCATGTCCCCACCTCCGGAGCACCGAGCCCCACCCTCTGTCTCCTAACCCAACTCTCACGCGACCCTCTACATATATTCCTAGAGCTTACACTGCTACACTTATTCAACCCATCCACTACCCTCGGGTACATGTCCTTACCTTGAGGCACCAAGCCTCACCCTCTATCTCCAAAGCTAACCCTCGCCCGACCCTCGTAGAAAGAAATCGAGCTTGTTTATCTACTACCTTCTCAGTATGCAATATATCTTGGCAGTAACTTGAAATTTGTGTGTAGTCTGCAATTCTGCCATAATTCTGCCATCCCTCAGTGAATTGCAACTCAGTGAATTGCAACCCAGAAGGGCTTGATTTATCAGGCGGAGCCCCATGTTAATAGATTTGGTGTAATAATAATACACTCAGTCAGCTAGAAGCTGATCTACCCTGAGGTCCTCCTCACACACAGTCACACACACATCCTCTCATACAAATATACCAGTACTGAACTAAGATATTCCTACGAAGTAGGCTACAGATCGCAAATTGTCCGGTAATGAGTCAGTCAGTCAGTCAGTCAGTCAGTCCATCCGAATCCTTTCGTCGGCAAAATAAGCAGAACCGTTGACATTAGAACCTTGATTTTTGGCATGAATGTGCATTAGGGCATTGTTACCAGCTCTGTTCTGAGTTCTGAGCTGATCGAATTCTGATGAAAATTTGATTTATAATTAATTTTTTATTATTTATTGATGACTCGAGTGCACTGTCATGCCCATCAGGAACCCTTGACTGTATTCTTCACTGTGACTTTTAGCGCCTGGGACTAACTTCGGCCGCCCAGCACTAAAGCAAAAAAAAAATGATGCGCCCCTCTCTCGAAAATATCAGTAACTATAATGGTACTTGCCAAGATATGTCGGCAATATATGTCGGCATTATACGTTTCCAGGTAGCTCCGCCATGTTTTCCCTAATAGTCCACGCCACGCTTCCCAAACATCTGCCATAAATTGTTGGAAATATTCGGGAACCCTCGTGATCATGCTGGTCGCTGTTAGCCGGTGGTATTGCGGAAGGCTACCGAAATCCCAGAATCTCGCGTCGGGCGAGCTGTATATGCCACGATGCATGAAGGAAGCAAATCATTTGATCGGAGAATGGAGGTTGTTATTTTTAGCCTAACTTACATTAATGTTGACACACATTCCGATACCACACACATTCCGATAGTATCCGTTTTCACTCATTTGCTGGTCTTGGAATTTCGTTGAGATTGAAGGCATGTTATACTGCACGTTTTATATATCCAGCCTATACAACATTGCATCATTTCTTCAGTTCAGTCATTAGTTAAAAAATGTTCTACCTCAAAAAGAAATAAAAAATGGCTGGATTTTATGAGAGAAATTACTAAATTTAAACACAACAATGACCCTATTATATGTTATTACTGAAGAAATCGATAATAAAATCATCGTTGTGTTTTAAATTCAGTAACCTATAACCACTTGTTTATTTTGTTCGTGTGTGCTTTATTGTTCATTGATTATTATTATGTACTCTCTTCAGATGAGGTACCTTGAAGTTGAATGCCAAATAAATATATCCATGGAGAATGGCTCTCTAGTGATGCCTGATTTGATTCTTGCATTCTAACAAATCTCTGATCTTGACCTTTCTCACTTCAAATTTGTGTTTCTTATCCAGTTTCCTGTCTTATTTAGGACTACAAACATTTACTTCTCAACTGCTCTGACAGAGCATCATTCCCTACGCTAATTTAAGAAAAATCGCGTAATGCCGAGAAGGGGGGGGGGTCCCCGCTCGCTCGGACTCTCCCCACAACACTTCGTGCTGTACTGCTGGGCTGATCATTCTCCAGGGTAATAGAAACTGAGGGCGATAATAGTTGCTATGCTAATGACTCACCAGCGGTGACATCTGGAAAAGTTAATAGTTCCCACTGTCAATTAGAGACGCTATATAAATTCTCTCATGGTAGCACACAGGGCCCCCAAGTCATCTCTCGAGTACACACTTAAATTATCTCAAACCCTATTTCGTAGGTCCAGTGACGTTACATACTGCCATGTATGGTAATGTACAATTCAAAATGCATGTACAAAAGTCAGAAATGGATTAGATATTCTTGAAAAAGGAAGTCTTGAAAATCTGGACCAAGGATGCACTGTGGCAATCAGGTTTCAGAGAATTCCACAGATCTGGACCAGAATATGACGACTTTTTGAATATTTCCGTATGTGGAAAGGGAATTTCTAATTTACTTGTATCAGATCGGAGGGCCATGTGGTTGTTGGTGTTGATGGCAAAGAGTTCCTTCTATAGAACTAATGTGTAGTCTATTTACCACTGTTTTTGAAATTGAACAAATTGGCTGTCAGCAAGATGGGATTATTTCTTGTTTTAACACAGTTTTCATGGATGTCAGAGCTTAAGCTACCCTTTTTAAGTTGTGCACATCTTTTGTATATTTTCAGGAGCCAGCCCCCGTCCCTCACCTGGACTGTATAAAGGATGGATCACAGGTGACCACCATGTCTGTCCTGTGGGCACTCTCCACAACATTACCACAGCTTTATCTACACCATGAGGAGGAGAGTTCCTCACCTACCACATCTAACATTCTCCTCAACACATATAACTGGTCCATGAGACAAGTGAGTAAGCTGGTATTACATACATGTTAATCAAAGCTTCTCTATGTGTTCTCTCTAATCATGAACCATTCAACTGTGTACATAAGCACTGTAGTCACACCATAGATCGCAATCCATAATAGTGCCCTACCTGAACTCTATAGGTACATCCATAATAGTGCCCTACCTGAACTCTATAGGCACACCTGAAATCTATAGAAACATTCATAATAGTGCCCAACCTGAACCCTATAGGTACATCGATCATAGTGCCATACCTGAACTCTATAAGTACATTCATAATAGTTCCCTACCTGAACTTTATAGGTACATTCATAATAGTGCCCTACCTGAAACATTCATAACGGTGTCCTACCTGAACTCTTTAGGTACATTCATAATAGTGCCCTCCTGAACTCTATAGGCACACCTGAAATCTTTAGAAACATTCATAATAGTGCCCAAACTGAAACCCTATAGGTACATCGATCATAGTGCCATACCTGAACTCTATAAGTACATTCATAATAGTGCCCAAACTGAAACCCTATAGGTACATCGATCATAGTGCCATACCTGAACTCTATAAGTACATTCATAATAGTTCCCTACCTGAACTTTATAGGTACATTCATAATAGTGCCCTACCTGAAACATTCATAACAGTGTCCTTCCTGAACTCTTTAGGTACATTCATAATAGTGCCCTACCTGAACTGTATCGATACATTCATAATAGTGCCATACCTGAACTCTATAGGTACATTCATAATAGTGCCCTACCTGAACTTTATAGGTACATTCATAATAGTGCCCTACCTGAACTCTATAGGTACATTCATAATAGTGCCATACCTGAACTCTATAGATACATTCATAATAGTGCCATACCTGAACTCTATAGGTACATTCATAATAGTTCCCTACCTGAAACATTCGTAACAGTGTCCTACCTGAACTCTTTAGGTACATTCATAATAGTGCCCTACCTGAACTCTATAGGTACATTCATAATAGTGCCATACCTGAACTCTATAGGTACATTCATAATAGTGCCATACCTGAAATCTATAGGTACATTTACAATAGTGGTGCTCACAGGGTGACCTGAGATGTCGTTGTGCACACCCCAGGTCAGGGTAAGAATAGGCCTCAGCCAATTTGTCGTAAGAGGCATCTAACTGGGGCACCTGCAGGCTTCCGTGATGGGAAAAGGAATAGGACCTAATCCATGGGGTTCCCAGTTGTAGAAAGGAATAGGACCCTACCTGTGTGATTCACAGTTGTAGAAAGGAATAGGACCCTACCTGTGTGGTTCCCAGTTGTAGAAAGGAATAGGACCCTACCCATGGGGTTCCCAGTTGTAGGGAGGAATAGGACCTTACCCAAGCGGTTCCCAGTTGTAGAAAGGAATAGGACCCTACCCGTGGGGTTCCTGGGTGTGAAAAGGAATAAGACCAAAACATCGTGATATGGTGTTCATATAAATGCCTAAACATGCAATAGCACTCCTATGTATCCCTTGTCTGCATGTGTCAATTAAAACTGTGTTAGACTAAGATGATGGTGTAATTGTATTTTGGTAGGCTCATCTGTCCCGCTTCCAGAGTTGGAGTTTACTCTACAGAAGTACTGACCATGGTTTATCCATTAATAGGTCTGTCCATATGTGATATACATATACTTCACTTGGTTAATCTATGTCTGGCTTTGACAAAGTTGAATCTCTTTAAATGAATTGATCAATAAATGCAAATTCATTCAACAGTCTTCTTGAAATGCCACAGTGACTAAAATAGCATCATCTGAATCTTTTATTTAATCATGTTGGTGATTATCTCCCCTTGACCATTGATTATCATTCAGTGGTTACAAGGAATTCCTGTATCCTCCGATATCACAAGATGTCTCTATCAATCCTGACAAAAACGTTTACACTGACACAGTACAAGAAAGAAGTGAAGACTATGATGGCTCAGTTTCACATAATTGAGAGAACAATGAAGAGCCTGTCTGTTCACTGACCACTGACTTCAGCTGTAAAATACACTTTCCCTATCTTTTTGGCATAATTATATACACATGTGCTATATTTCCCAGTATTAAAAAAAGTGTCATTATGCTTGAATACTGGGAAAATATAGTATGTATGTGTTATGGCAGCTATCACCAGTTTAAGACGGTCTCCAGGGTTGAAAGATAGGACAAAGTGAAATTATGCAACCCAGTAGCTGATCAGCCGAAGTCACTCCTCCAACTTTCCTAAAGAACTCCATACAGTGTATGAAAATATCTCAAATTCAACCCACCACCCAGGGAAAATGTACAAAATTATTCTCTTTTACAGTGCATGTGAAAATCCAACAGGCATTTTGAAATGGTGAAAAAAAAAACAGGGGGTCAACCTGATCGGTTTTTTTTTTGGTGAAATTTGATCGCCATAAAGGAATCATCATTTTCAGGCCAACAAAAAAGTGCAGATATTGGCCTGCCAAATATTCACTTCCGGGGTCGATAAACTATGTAGTGACACGATCAACCAGCAATTGTTATATGCCCATTTCGGATAATTGTTACCTCCAACAGAATGGTACTATAGATATCAGTGAGTAAAAAGAGAAGAAGAATTATCATGCTTCAACAATGTGCGACATGCCTTATTATGATATTATGGATGGGCCACTTTGTACAAAACCGTGGCAAGTGTGAACTGCACTCTATGCTGGTCTTGTGGCAATAAGCTTTTATACCCAATTATTACAGTCCTATATTTTGATGTTTTAGGTTCACTCACCATGTTTCCTCATATAAAGGACCCAGTATTTCCCTGGTGGCTTTCGAGGGTAGGAATATATACTGTGTGGCCTTGGATACAGAGTGGAGGTACGTATGCTGTGAATCGTTATTGTCAATCCAGCCAGTATAAAGAACATAGAAATATAGATAAATATGTAATAGTTTTGTCTGAAGAACGTTTATGTAAAGGTCAATGTGTTGCCTGTGTGTACATTTGTAATACTATTCCCTTTTACTGGTTTTCTCAAAGTCTTGAATTACATACTTTTGAATTACAACACATTCGTTGACAAAAGTGCCATGTTCCAATTTTAACCCTTTCACCGATTTACCCCTGGGTTTGGCTTTATATTGGCTGGGTGTACAAATTTTGACAGGGAATGATCAGTGAAAGGGTTAAATTCTCAAACTTTTGAAAGACACAAGTTTGTAATTTCTCTGGTATATTTGGTAAAACTGGAATAATTTTGTTAACAGGGAAGGTAATTTGAAGTTTGGTGGTGAGGATTGTCAGCTAATCCAGTTATCTCCAGTGTATAGGGTCATACAGGGTGAGTGTGTGGTATTGTCTTGTAAGTTCTTCTAGTACATCTTTTAATATATGAATGGACCTAGTTGATGCACCATGTGGTAATTATGCCCCCCCTCTAACTAGAGGGGGGGCATATAGCGATCGCTTTGTCCGTCCGTCTGAATTTCTTGTCCGCGCGATATCTCGGTTAGTAATTGATGGACAGGATTGAAACTTGCATGGAATGTGGCCAGTGGCTCATAGTTGTGCAGCGTAGAGTTTTTTCCGAGTTCCGGTATCATTTTCAAGAGTTATGGCCTTTTTTCTGAAATCTCTGTGAATGGGACTTGTCCGGGCTGGATCTTGGTTAATATTGTATGAACAAGTATGAAATTTGCATGACATGTGGTCAGTGCCCCACAGTTGTGCAGCGTAAAATTTCTCCCCATTTCGCCTATATTTTCAAGAGTTATGGCCCTTTGTTCCTGAAATCTCCGTGAATTGGGACTTGTCCGGGCTGGATCTTGCTTAATATTGTATGGACAATTATGAAATTTGCAGGGTATGTGGTCAGTGCCCCGTAGTTGTGCAGCGTGAAGTTTCTTCGCGTTTCACATATATTTTCAAGAGTTATGGCCCTTTGTTCATCAAGTCTTTGTGAATTGGGACTTGTCCAGGCTGGATCTCGGTTAATATTGTATGGACAAGTATGGAATTTGCAGGATATGTGGTCAGTACCCCATAGTTGTGCAGCGTGAAGTTTCTCTGCTTTCGGTTATATTTTCAAGAGTTATGGCCCTTCGTTCATCAAACCTAAATGAATGGGATATATTTATTTGTCCAAAACACATTCCAAAGTAGATCACATAGGTCCTGAAGTATGAAATTGCCCCAAAAAGAGTGAATTGGATGCAAAATTCAAAGTTCACGATCGCTTCATAATTTCACCACAATATACTCCCAAGGAATGTAGGTCTCATAACCAGGTCACATTTTTGAATTTGCCGAAAGCCCCGAGTGGAATATGTACATGTATTATGCGAGGCATGCCGAAAAAAGTGACTGAAACAGAATTTTTATAATTAGCCAAATTAGGCCTCCACAGACCAATACAAAACAGAACAATGGTGGAGCAGTGTCGGATTAAAGCGGAATCTCTGATTGCTTCCTTGCTGTGTTTGTAAATCTGTTGGAAATTAGGAATAAACTACAGATGTATTTTTGAAAGTGTGATTCCAGTACTGATCAGTTTCCTGTTCTCTAGCAATGTATCAGGCCTTTTATCTCCAGCACTGATCTGCAGCTTTTCTCTATCTGTAGATGTGGGGGAATAAGCTGTTATATATATTATGAAGCTTGCACACAATTGTAGCCTTTTTAACCCCTCGGGCAGATTCTGCCCGAGCGGTATTGTCGTTGCCTCCGTCGTCTGTCCGTCCGTCTGTCCGTCCGTCTGTCCATCATATCATTGTAAACACATTATCTCAAAAAGTCCTTCACTTACAACAATGAAACTTCATACAGTTGTTTAATACAGCCAGTACCAGAAGTCTATTGAAAGTCGGTGCCATTGGATGTGTTTTTCAGGAGTTATGCCCCTTTATACATGTCTGTTGGTCCATATCCTTGTAAACAAATTATCTCAAAAAGTCCTTCACTCACAACAATGAAACTTCATACAGTTGTTTAATGCAGCTAGTACCAGAAGCCTATTCAAAGTCGGTGCCATTGGATGTGTTTTTCAGGAGTTATGCCCCTTTATACATGTCTGTCTGTTTTTATCCTTGTAAACACATTATCTCAAAAAGTCCTTCACTCACAACAATGAAACTTCATACAGTTGTTTAATACAGCCAGGACCAGAAGCCTATTGAAAGTCGGTGTAATCGGATGTGTTTTTCAGGAGTTCTGCCCCTTTATACATGTCGGTTGGTCCATATCCTTGTAAACACATTATCTCAAAAAGTCCTTCACTCACAACAATGAAACTTCATACAGTTGTTTAATACAGCCAGTACCAGAAGCCTATTGAAAGTCGGTGCCATGGGATGTGTTTTTCAGGAGTTCACACAAACCTGTGTGGATTGCTGTGAATAGACAGTAATCGTTCGACTACATCTACTATAGGTAATCACTGCTCTATTGCTATATTGTTTTGTCCGTCTATGATGATCTATATCATACAGGTAAAATTATGCCCCCCCAAATATGTGAGTTGTTGGGGTCAGAAACATTATTTCCACAATTGCTCTGGGCCCGGCCCGAGGGGTCCCGATGGCGACAGCCACATGTTTCAAATCGAGAATGAGAAGATTTTAAAAATTGATAACCATGTCGGTATTGTCATTTTGTCAGCGTCACCCAGCTTCTCAGATGTTTTTATTTGACTTTTCTGTTTTCAGCTGGTTCTGACCTGTTATCCTGGAATGAGAAGTCAAGAGACCGTCCCCGTGGTATACAGATCGGCAGAGATGGGAAAACTGTTGCCTTGTTTATACCTCACGACTTCGAGACCGTCAAACATTATGGGGTGGATTGTAGGCTTCAATGTATAGAGGTAAATACATACATGTATCATGAAGTATAGCATGTTTGGGAGAATTTTCCTTTAAACTATAGTGGCAGTCCACAGTCCGATAAGAAACAATCATTGTGATAGGCTGTTCTATACTACATTTATCTTACTGTATAATTAACCCCATCCTCTGCTTGTATCTTTGTATATTTGTTTGGGTGGGCCGTGGTCATAGTTTTGACTGGGTTGCCGGGTGTAAAAAGGAATACAACCCTACCCATAGGGTTCCCGTGTGAAAAGGAATATGACCCAACGAAGTGATATGACTGAAATATAATTGAAAGCAATGTTCAATCATATTCACTCACTCACTCTTTGACAGTTGTGCACACCAGGATATTAGCAAGAATGGTCTGGGTGTGCAGATTTCTTCTTTTCATACTATGTTAACTCGGACATGTGTACGTTTAGGGTGTGCAAATTGGAATTAGCGAGTACATATCACTTGTGCACACACCCCTCTGGCTAACACTGGTGCATGATTACCCATTAACTGAGTAATTACTAATATTCAACACAATTATTGTTATGTATAGCAAGATGTGTCAAATAATGGCTGGTTAGGAAGAGACTTTTTATTTGTCATCTGAATATCAACCTATTGCAGCCATTGTGGTTTCTCTCTAAAGAAAATCATGATCTCCATGATGGACTCTTCATCAAAGGTAATGCAGATGGTGAAATGGGTTCATTATTAATCCACACACTGTCACACAGACAGCTGGATCTTTTAGACTTCACCAGGAGTGGAAGGATTTGAAAGACCACATCTTTTTAAGTGGGAAATATATTATTTGACCTCTCAGGGTTCATACTTCATGTAAGGATCACAAGACAATGCATACAATAGCCAAGTCTGGGAATACAATAGCCCAGTCTGGGGACAACAATGTGTCTAGACAAGAGCCTTTTCAACGACACAAAGACCCAGACAATAGTTCCTACATGAAGTATTGACCGATCTCAGATCCCTATATACACATGATGTATTGCTATATATTTGTTAAATACCTGATGTTTGTGATTGTTTCATTCCATTTGATAGGTGTGGGGTTGTGGTAGTTCATCCATAAGACTGGCCCAGGTCAATCAGAAAAAATGGGAGAAAAAAGAAGTGGAGAAAAGTAAACAGCAAAAGGTGAACTAATTATCAGGGATTATACAACACCTTTCTCACTCCACTACAGTCACAGGGCATAGATCTGAAAATAACATTATTTTCCTGAATATATGTTTGACTAAAATTTGTACCAGTTTTCTGCTTTGAGCCAACATAGCCTGTTGGGCCTTTCAAGTATTACATACGCAAAAACAATTGGATTTATTTTACCCTCTTCCCCCTGCCATATGCAAAATTTAACCCAGCATACATAGGAAAATATCCTGATTTTTAGACCCCCCCCTTCCCCACTTGCCGTGTATGTAATGCCCATGAAGTGATGTTGTCTTCTTCAGTGTTGTTCATCTGTTTGTGCAGTGATGTAATTATTTCATTATAAATATGCTTCCGACATCATTTTTTTTTCTCTCCACAGCTTCGTCTGGATCCTAACTGGGAAGAGAATCCAGATAAACAGTTGTTAGAGTGGGGAGGTATACGAACCAGCCATTCTGAACGGTAGTCCATCAACACGAACTATTAACCAGTGAATAAACAATCCAGATGAAGGGTAGAATGGGGAGGTATTCAGATCAGACCAGCCATTCTAAGTGGTAATCCCTCAATCAACTACATGTACCTCTGGGTATCCTCTGCGACCAATAATTAGAATGATAAACTGATCAAACTTCCAATTGTACATACTAGAATACTAGGCTGCTTTACAGTATTCACGGAGATGGCTCCATCTTGGTGCTACTTGTATAAATATAACCAGGAAAATTGTTCATCTCTTGGGCCTTGTTACTTGAAATAATGTGCAGAATATATTTATTCAACCTAAATTATCAGCAGAAACTTTGTATAAATAAACACAGTAGAAAATATCACTATCACTACTAGTATAATCCGTGGCGTGTCCTACTCCTACTCCGCTTTTCACTCACAGCGGGTCGCATAGGTGTGGCGCGGGATAGGGTGGGGCGAGAGACCTGGGGTTTTCACTACCGGAGATTCCATGGGCCAGGCTGGCACCCTACAGTAGAATGGGTCGACACAGCGGGTCGCATAGGTGTGGCGCGGGATAGGGTGGGGCGAGAGTATGCCGGGGGTACTGGAATACTATTTATAATAATGAGGATAGGCGGCAGTGGCACCCATAATGGACTTACCTGATTTTACCCTGTACAATTAAATTTATTATACAGGGGAAAGGGGGGTCAAATACTCTCCCCCTATTATTTCATGGGCATGCTGGATTAGAGTTGGAACATACCGGACATCAGAATTTCCTATGATTAATTTATGACACATAATGTGATACTTTCATGGGATATTTACCAGTTTTTGTTTTTCTCCACATATTATTTAAACGTGTGAAAGGATCTTGTGGAAGTTTGGGTATTCTGTGTACTAGGATGATCAAAACAACTTCATAAAGGATGTGTGAGACTATTGTCAGGATTCACCATATGTATTACTGTCATATTTATATATGCGTATTCAGGCCCATACTGCAACATGGTCTCAGAAAAGCTGTTGCAGGTTACCAGGATTAGAAAATAGGTAACCTTTAACCAGTGCTTGAGGGTTAAATACATATTAACACAAAACAACATTATTATGGTAACTCATGGAGGGTCACTTTAAAACTGAAAATTGGGAAAGCTCCAGAATGTTTACTTTTCATCATTACAATGAAGGTCATGTATGCCCTTTCTCTCCTCGGACTAGATCTATTCAGAAAGAGCGTATACAACTCAAATAGACCGCCTCTACCGTGCACATCCATGTCCAGTGTGTTGCAGAATTGTGTGTTTCTTTGTTGATACTACCTGGGACACAATTATATTTATATTCGTCTCAGATACTACTGTCTTGAAGTATATTACAATATTCCAGTATATTACAGTATCTCCAGAACATGAAATCGACTGTTTGTTGATGCTGTGAAGCTTGTTTTTTATGGAAGAAATTTGATTTCATTGTTGTAATATAAACTGGCTATACGAGTTCAAATTGCTGCCCCAGGTTAAATAAGTAGAGCACTACAAGCCCCCCTTGAGCCAGCAGAATTGTCCTGGTAGCATAGCCTCCGCTGGAACTCCAACCTGGCATATGGCAATTAATCACCCTCACTTTACATATTTTGGAGATACGTTATATTACTAATACAGAAGGCAAAAGTAAGCTGTATAAATGTACATACACTTTCCGTTAACCTGGGCTGCAATGTAGTTTACATGTATATGAAGTCAAATTGATCAGGAGCAGTCAAAATTTGTATATTTGTACGAATATGTATAATCTAGTGGAAGGAGTGCAATGTTACACGTATTCAAGTGTATGTTAATGAGTTAGAGTTCAACTTCAAAGAATGGAAGGAAATAAAGCCATCACTTTTCTAAACTCATTCTCTTCTGTTTGTTTTACTCAACTGGATCAGATAACATCCCCATTCAAGATAATATACTGAAATGGAATGATGTCAGAGCTAAACTTGACCCATCAGTGACGTTTTAATGTCACCGTTGGTCCATGTTATAATCCAAACTGCATGGGAGGGCCAGACTAAACTTATAATGGTCAATAGAAAAGTCGTGGGAAAAGTCGTCTAGAAATGAACGAGTGTGAGAGCTTTTTTCTCATATAACTTATCAGAGAAGCTAAAATAAAGGCTGACGTCCCATTTCCGACCGACGATGTTGTAAGCGCAAACCAGATCAAACGCGAAATACTACTATTGGGCACTTTGATCCATGAATGGGCCGAATCACACCCAGGCTACAAACGCTGAATAAAAGAGAACAAGATTTTTATAAGTAATACACTACTTTAATGACACCGAAATTGTCGAAATATTGTTGAAACATTCGGCATATACTGTATCGTGAAAGTTCACTCAGTGCTAGTCGACTGACACTAAACAGTAACATTGTAACAAGCAGACGATGAAAATAGTGTGTGACGTAACGGCACGACGTCAGCTCATGGTAGACAATTTTTCTACAATGGCTTTCTCCCATAGGAAACGGTCATGTTATATGAGAATAAGTTATCTCCCCTTAGGGAGCTCAGTCGGGTTACTCCGCTCCATGTGCTCACATGAAAACCTCCTCTTTCTTCCTGCATCTGCACGTGTGTAGACGTGTTTGAAAGAGTTCCTGTTATTTCTAGTTTTAGTCGTAACCTAGGGTTATTTTCTTTAGCTAACTACTTGCAGATTATTTGGTCACAATGTCTGATCTTACAGTCCATGAAAATTTTAAATCTTGCCGTTCTTGTCGTCATTCTTGGTCTGTTTTGGATTCCCATTCGACCCGCTTCTCATGCAAAAGACATCTTTGTTATCGGCAGGCCACATGTCTGGAGTGCCTGAACTGGGACGACTCTACCTGGAAGAATTATGCCCAGGCTAGGCGTGCGTTCTTGTTACGTGTTTCTGAGGATCTTAGTTTATCTGCCGACGAGAGACATCAAAATGAAATTGCTCTCATCGGCGATTTTAAATTTAATGAAGATCTTCCTAGTTCACGTCTGGAAGTATCTCATCTTCTCAGTCCTACCATGTCACTTTCCTCATCTATTAGAGTCCCCCCTAGTCGTAAAGTTAGACAGGTGGAAATCAGTCCCCAAGCCGCCAGACGAGTTCTTATCACCACGACCCAGACTAAGTCCAGGTCCGTTTCTTTGTTTGGGATAACAAAGGATCCCGTCTCCAAGTGGCGACCGGCCTTCCCTGAGTGATCTTTTGTTATCGGCGAACAAAAGATTTCAGCTTCGCGGGTTTCGACTTCACCCAATCTATTGTCAGATGTCCTTTCACAGTCTAGTACTATGAAAAAGAAAAAGCTGCAACGGATTTCGACTTCGCCTCTGCGATTTAAATCTCGGCTTTCTTCTACATCTGTTTTGTCCAAAACAGCTCCGCGGACTACGGCTGCTCGTTCGGATTCCACTGCGACTCTTCGAGTTTCGGATTTACATCAGCCTACGGTTTCAACCTCAGTTGATTTCTTACAATGTCGTTCTTGTACGCCACAACGTCGTTCCCGTTCACCTAAGCGACGTTCTCGTACACCACAACGCCGTTCTTGTTCTCCGCAACGCTGTTCGCCATTACGTTATTCTTATTCACCACAATGACGTTCCTGTACGCCGTCACGTCGTTCTCATACACCTGTACGTTGTTCTCGTTCGCCACAACGCTGTTCCCGTACGTCGGCACGTCATTCTCATACACCTGTACATCGTTCCCGTACGCCACAACGCCGTTCCCGTGCTCTTGGTTCACCACGTCGTTTTCTTACACATCCTTATCGAGATCGTCAAGATCGACATTCCCGGACACCATTTCGAGATCATTCTCTTGATCATTTCTTGTCTGCTTCTCATCGAGGTCCCCGACGACTTTTCTCCTGAATGTCGCTCGACTTCAACGTCTAAGTCTTCTAGTCTGGATTCTTTGTCTTCTTCTGACAAATCTGTACATGCGTCTTCGTTATCATTTGAAGACAAGATGGAGGCTCTTTTGGCTCTCGTTCCTGAGATGCCCGAACCTACTACTACTGCTGTCTCTTCATCTTCTCGTTCTAGAGTTAAGTGTGCGACAGCGGCTTCTTCCGCCATTTTGTCCGATTCACCAGCGACATCCTTTACTTGTGCACCGTCTCCGGCTTGGGCGTCTAATTGTGTTGTCTTTGAACGTCGGCTTGAGGACGACAACAAGTTTAAGAAACCCACATTTTCGTTTTACCAACTTCATGATGGCGTGCTTCCAGACAAACCTCCTAGATGCGATCGGGATTTGGACCAAGTTTTGAAGATTTCTAAATCGTCTTCCCTTGGGTTCTCCGTCAAAGTTGTTGATAATCTTCTGGAGATGTTGCTTGCCATTCAATGTATTACGTCGTACACGGACTAGTTTCTATTTGCTACATCTCGTCTTACATTAGATCCTGCCATACTCCGATCTGATGGTTCGGCTGTTTTGTCTCCTGGTCGCCTCACCTACTTACGAGGTTTTATTGACACACTCAACAAGTCTAATCGTCAGGTCATTGAGGCAGGTGTTTTTTCTTATGTCTCGCTTCTTCCAGCGCAGCGAAGAGCATTGCTTCGCGACACCAAGTCCGAAGTTCTGGCTTTTGCTAAAAACCAACTGTTGCATGAGCCGTTAACTTCTAAGTTTGTCTTCAACAACGCAATCGAGTCTGGAGAGGACTTCTAGACTCCTTTCCGCAGCGGCTCGGCGTCCAGCGTTTTCCTTTGAGCGGAGGTCAAATCGGAATCGAGCATCCAGGTCTACCCAATGAGAGGGTTTGCCTCCTGGTAATTTTCGTCCCTTCGACAAGTCTTCACGTTCCTGTGGTCGACGCACCACGCGTGGGAAGTCTTTCAGAGGGAGAGGTGCTTCCACCAAGTGACTATCTGCATTCCATCTCACATCTGCATATCATAGACTCATCTGCCCGCCCTTTCAGTCATCAGGTCGGCGGCGGCCATTTGCAACACTTCTGGGAGAATTGGCAGCTCATTACAGACGACGTCTGGGTTCTCGAGACATTAAGAAATGGATTCCTCTTCAACTTCCATTCCCAACCCAGACTCATCTCTCGACCTCGTCCTTCACTTCTGCCAGATCACTTCTCCAGTCATAGCGTTTCTCCATCTACGGGGCATTACATAGACGACATCCTCATGTGGGCGGCGGACAAGTCTCTTCTCAATGCTCCGATCCGGTTCACTCTGCTTATTCTGCAACATCTCGGGTTCATTCCTCACCCTCAGAAGTCAGAGCTGGTACCAGCACAACTTCATCGTTACATTGGGGCAGTTTTCGACACTCGTCATCAACTGGTACGTCCCCCGGAGGACTGTTGAATCAAAATTCAGACGTTGGTACTAAAGTTTTTGTCATCAACTTCTTCAGCCTCTTCAGCTTTGGCAAAGCCTTCCAGGGCTACTCGCATCCACGCAGGACCTGACTCATTACGGACGTCTCCAAGTTCAGCCACTGCAGTACCATCTGTTTCCTTATCTTCAGACGTCATCCCTCAATCCTTTAGTGTCGGTGTTGACGTCTCCACAACCACATCTGATTTGGTGGCAGTCCCACCACAATGTCATGCGGGGAGTTCCGTTCCAACCTCCGACTCCGGATTACCATCTCTACACCGATGCTTCCGGGACTGGTTGGGGAGCCCATTTGGACGACCTAGAGGTGTCTGGCAGATGGTCGATGTTGGATGCCAGACTTCATATCAACCTTCTGGAGATGAAGGCAGTCATCCTAGCAGTTCAGCATTGGAGTTGTCTTCTCCTGAATTCGTCCCTTCTCATCGCAACGGACAACTCTACTGTCATTGCTCACATCAACAAGATGGGTACCACCCGATCTTCCTCAACGTTTCGTCTGGTGTGGGATCTTTTCGACTGGGCTCTGATACATCACTGCCATCTCACTGCTCGCCATGTTCTGGGTCGGCTCAATGTCTTGGCGGATTGCCTTTCTCGTCCCGACACCGTGCTTCAGACTGAATGGCAGCTTCATCCGGAGGTCTTCCATCGCATCACCAGCATTTGGGAGTCCTTCTTGATCGACCTGTTTGCGACGAGGAACAATGCACAGCTCTCCCTCTTCGTCAGCCCGATTCTGAACCCTGAAGCCTTCGCCATCGATGCTCTATCGATCAGCTGGGACAACTTCCTTGCATACTATTACAAGCGTCTGGTCCGTCATTCATAATTCAGCCGTCGTCCATTAGAGAAAATCCGCATCCATAATCCAAAGACCTATTCAATTTCCATATAACAGTATTAGCACCAAATTCAAAACAATCATAGTATACATAAACATAGGCTTGTTTCCTGCAAGAGAGAAGCGGTCAACAGTTTTCAATGATGCCGGCAATGATCCTATGCCTAGCCTGCCATTGCCCTGCTTCAGGAAGTTCTTCAAAAGATTGCTCAGCACGCCTGCGTCATCCTGCTTGTGGTTCCGTGGTGGCCTCGTCGTCCGTGGTTTCCGGCTCTGGTTCCTCTTCTCACCGCCCCTCCACGACGCCTTCCAGTTTGGCCACGCCTGTTGCGTCAACCGCACGGGATAATCCATCTCAACCCGCGGTGGCTCAACTTACACGTCTGCAGACTATCCAGGGTGCACTCACAGACCAAGGGTTTTCAGCAGAAGTTGCAGAGACGATGGTTTCAGCCAATCAATCTTCCACATCGCAGCTCTATCAATCTAAGTGGGCTTATTTCATCTACTGGTGCCGAGAACGTGACATCGATCCCAACACTGCCTCTCGTTCCTTAGTAGCGGACTTCCTCCTTCACCTATATCGAGATAGGTTTCAAATCAGCACCATTGAGGGGTACCGGTCAGCTTTGGCTAGGGTTTTACGTCTTTCGACCGGTATCAACACTAGTCTGAATGACATCTCTGCTCTCCTACATGCCTTCGCATTACAGTCTCGCCGTACTCGACAACTGTTACCGAAGTGGGATATTGGAGTGGTTCTTAGTGCTCTTCTTCGTCCACCTTTCGAACCTCTAGCCTCTATTAAAGCTGTTTCTTACAAGACTGCTTTCCTCTCAGCCTTCGATTTGGCTTCTAGAGTACTGTAAAACATGTTTCTTTCGCGTGCATGAAACTTACGCGATTTTCGCGATTGGAATAAATCGCGAAAGTTTCATGCACGCGAAAGAAACATGTTCATTTGACAAGGGCGAACACAAGAACGCAATAACAACGACAGAGAAAGGTGATGAGAGCAATTGTTTTCGACATTAGTACAGTTTTAATGGTCTCACCGCCTAAGCTTTATTCAGAAGCGACTGTTTAAAGCACCGGATACAGTTTAATGTAAGAGTATACTAGTACAATTACTTCTGCTGCATTAGTCCCAAGACTTACCTATGTGAAGCAAATGTAATACTAGAAACGATCGACATTGTCCTCGTATGCCGCCTTGATGCCGGTTGTTTTGAAACACTACAGGATAGCAGACGTGTTGTTTCTGAGTTGTTCTTGGGCCTTCACCATCCACATCCCGTGTTTAGGTTTCAATGTGGAAAGTTTCAAGTCAACTTTGATATCCTGTACAGATTTTTCACTTCTCAGCCCTTCCGAAACAATATCTCCATACCACGCGGTGAACTGGTCTATTAGGGGGGCTTTGAAAGCTCCATTCCCGCCGAGATCTAACGACTGGAGCTCTTCTGTGCGGTATTTATTTACTTTAGCGGAGTTCGAATGACAACTGTATCTGCATGATATCTCGCGATATGGGGTTTGTTTACCGACGGGAATTCCTTTTAAGGCTGAAACAGCGGGATTGAAATAAGTTGCCCCCAACAGTCAGGAAACTGCCTTTTGTTAGACTGGTGTTGATACTGTGAAACGACCATAATGAGCGCACCCACATGTGAATACACATGGCTTTGCCGATTTTGCCGCCCCCGGTATGTATTTCCCATGTCTATTAGTATGATATATTTGTAAATTATTTTCTTTTCTGGAACAGATAGAATCGCGAAAGTTTCATGTCGCGAATTTTTTAAAATTGAAAAATCGCGAAAGTTTCATGTCGTGAAAGTTTCATGTTTTACAGTATCCGAGCTTCACGCTCGGGAGAGAAAGTCGTTGACCTGGACGGCAGATTAGTCTCGCATCTCTTTTCGTCCCGTTCCAGAGTTCATCGCCAAAAATGAGGCTGTGCGCCAAGGTCCTTGTGCTCAACGTTTGTACTCTATCCCTGCATTAACAGACTTTGTTCGTGGCCTTGATGACGACATCCTGTACGAGCTATTCGTCACTACCTCAGTCGTACTGACCCTATTCGGGGATCTCATCGACTGTTATTCCCGTCTCTTCAGCCAGCTGCAGTTCGTGACATCACCAAGAATACAGTGGCTTCTTGGTTGAAGACCATTAAGTGGACATATCAACTCGCCCTTGACACTCCCCCATTCTGGCCTCCGCTTCTTCCCATGAGATTCGTGCCATCGCTACATCATGGCCTTTATGGAAGAACTTATCCTTGGATGACATTGTCCAATCCTGTGCTTGGAGTGCCAATTCAACTTTTACCGACTTCTATCTGAGAGACATGTCAGTACAATCAGATAGAGTGACCACACTTGGGCCGCTGGTGGCTGCCCAGCATGTGGTCCAGTAGCTTTTCCAAACAAGGGGAGTTTATCATCGCAGCAAGTCAACCAACTTTCAGCATCGTCGCAGCTAGTCGGCCAACTTACATGTCCACCACAGTACATGATCGCCTCAGCAAGTCCGCCAGCAGCCAACTCACAAGACATCTTACAAGACCGGACACATCAGTGAGTATTACTTTTAGGTATATTCGTGTCAGTAACAAGGGATTAAAGTACAGAGAGTTGGTGTAAGACGGCAATTAAGACTATGGTATAAGATGGACACCTTGTATTCAAAAGTTGCCTGGTATGTACTTTTCTTTCCGTTTTACATTGCTTATCACACGAGTTACTCTGCAAAACTACAGGAACTACAACAAGGCCGAGGTCCCTACCTCCATCTGTTGGTAGTGTGGCATAGCAATAGCAGGTGAAGATTTGAGCAATAAATATTAAACATTTATAATTAATGTTACTATTTATTATCAAATCAAACCTGCTATTGCTTTGATTGCCCACCCATCCTACCTCTCACTTTACGGCCTTGCATAGACACACACTACAGGCTGCAGTAGAAAGAAAGAGGTTTTCATGTGAGCACATGGAGCAGAGTAACCCGACTGAGCTCCCTAAGGGGAGATGACTTTTAATCGGATCTCCTGGAGGAGGATATAGGCATAGCAATAGCAGGTTTGATTTGATAATAAATAGTAACATTGATTATAAATGTTTAATTTTTCACTTTTGTTTACATTCTCCACCACATTCTTCAGAGAGAGAGAAGAATGGATCAAATTGAATGATTCAACCCAAAATACAAGTATGAATGTACAGTAACCCCTCTAATAATTCAATCACAGGAAGTTAAATTTTGCATTATGAAGTCAGGGGGTGATCAAATTTATTGGAACATGAAGTTTTACAAAATGGTTCAAAAGCATGCAGATAATCCATTATTTCTTCATCATTTCAATGATTTTAGAGGGTGATCAAATTTATTTGAACAGCTGATTGAATTTTTATGGGGGGGGATTGAATTACTAGAGAGATTACCACACTCTGTTCAGATACTGCCTCAGCACTCCGAGTAAACTTGTGACAGTTTAGAAGATTATCAACAACAAAACACAGATTTCGTGTCAACAAGATTTATCAGTTTGGTCCCCGACATATATAGTCTTGCACACATATCAGTTAGTGTATTGCTGTCTAATTCTCTATAGGCATTCAGCTATAAATCATTGAGACAGTGACCCTAGATGTTAGATGTGAATACTGTATCATGTATATTACATGGCTGTACAACTGACAAAGTGCAAGTTGTCAACATATTGTCACATGAAATCTCTAGCTGGACTAATATTATCTTTTAATCTTGGCAGTACTGACTGTATAATCTCCCAGAAATAGGGCTGTACAAAATAACATGCACTACAAAATACATGTACTTCCATATAAATATTAGACTGTTTAAACAAAATTACATGTACCTGCACAACAATATTCCATGGTACCTAATCAACACATACAATCCTGTGAAATATATGCCAATTCGCATTACAGATATATCATTAAATCTGATGTACTGTACATGTAGTAGGTAAACTAGTAAATAAAAGATTCAAAGGTGATGTAACAGGTAAATGGAAAATTTTGCAAGTATAGGAATGAATGCGTAGATTCTGAATGATGCCACATAATCTGTGAGAGAACCAGCTTCCTGCAAGTAACGGTCAAGAAAACAGTAAAACTGCATGCAACCATGCTGTATAGACTTGGTATGGAAGCCCATAATGGTCAAATATTATATTCCAAAATGATGTATAAAATGTGAGTAAAATATGTTCCTGCACTACCTACAAGGACACACGTGTATCATAATTTTGTCACAACCACAAGCGACTGCGTGTACTTTATTACTATCAAATTTACAGGTACACTATATCTCAAATGGGAAATTACTGCAATCAGTGAAAGCAGTTGGTAATAATCATAGTGCAGGTAATCTGACCGGGGAACTGCAGTCACAACAGATAACAGATACACAGTACTGGATGATTGTATACATGGTAGTCATTGAATTTTCTAATCATTCATTCTATCACTTCATTAAGCCCGGCGCATGAAATCACAAGCAACAAGATATTTGGACGCCGGCGATTTTGGATCCTTGTTCTGCTTTGCCCACACACGAGGTGACAGTGTTGCAACTCCGCATGAGCTATCATCACATATCTACCTCGCTTTTAATTGGCTGAAGTTTGCGGCAACAGGATACAGAGTTTCCCATTCACCGCACACGAGCAAATTCCCGGCGCAAATTTATCCGGAGATTCTGTCACCGAAATATTAAACACGCTGAAACTTTGGATCCTGTTGCTTGCAACAAAATCTCGTTTCCACTTCCCGCACACGGGACGATTTTCGAGATATTCAGTCACACGCGTTCAAATATCCTGTTGCTTGCGCTTTCATGTGCTCGTATGCGCCGGGCTTTAACATTCTACCCGCCTCAAATTCAGAATCAAAAACCACCCCCTAAATTTAGAAGAGATTATTACATTTTTATGACATTTATACCATTCCTTCGATTTGTTTCAATTAATTAATGATTACCACACCATTTCTAGGTAGGAAATGGCACTTCCTGTGGTGCAATTATTATCTACATTACCATCCCCTTATCTTCACAAAATATATACAAACAGGTCTCCAAAATCAACAGAATCTCTAAACTTGTCCATAGACTTTTAGTAATATCATCATGTAAATAATTATAACACTTTCTCTGTCCAGGGAACAGTAACAAAACTGAAAAACGTAAATAAATCATGTACAAGCACAGTAATCAGCTCCGAGAATCTGGCCCCAAGTAAAGAAGAAATTTTGTGATAAATAAAAGCATATACAATTCTATATTTTGAAAAGAATTACTTTACATGAAATAAGTGTACATGTTTATTGTTGCAATAAATTGTAATTGTGGAATAGCACCTTAAATTGCACTAAATATTTCCAAATGTTGTCGAACCAAAAATACATGTAGCATTTTGCAAAGTTCTATTTCTCAAAATTTTTACACCAAACATATAAATGTTTATTATTAAAATTCACATTATTTCAACCATAGAACAAATCTACTTTGACAACCACCACTGAAATTCAGGCTGTTCCAGAAAAAAAATAAAAAGAGAGAGGGGGGCGGGGGGGAGGTGAGATCCCAACCACCTATACACCATTTATCATATCGCCCTAATGTTAAATTGCTTTATACCACCTCACCCCACCAACCCCCCCCCCCCCCCATCCCGTCCCATGTACTTCCTGGGCTAGCACATTCAAATACAGGAATGGTGATAAAAAGGCCATGCCATTGTTAAGGCCCATTCTGACAGTAACAATTTGTTGTAACAACTTGTAGCATACAACTGAGTTGCATCGTCAGAACACTCATGATTTTAGTCCCATGCTACAAGTCATATGAAATAGAAGAGGGGATTTCCCACAGAGTTGTTACTACAAAATAGGAGAATGGGCCTTTAGACCAAGCAATAGTTTGTGTAACCCGTTCGGTCATTTACCATAAACAATATCTCTCTGAATTTCTAAGCTGAGGTATACAAATGATTATTGATCAGTATCAATATTCATCAGTATCAAACAACAGAACAGTTTTACTCTTGAAGAGAGCTAACACTGGCCTGAAAAATATGGAATACATGGAGACAGCTTCTGAATACAAATTGTGCCAAAGATAGAACAGAACAGTCAAAACATCCAAAATATTTAACATAATCTGAGCAGTGATGAGCAAATTTAATAAAAAAAAACAATTCTTGTCACAATTTTTCAGCCTTAAAACATTCATTATTTTAGCCCGTAAAGTACAGGAGTTTTGTCGTAGTGCTTGTTCTTGTACATTGTGATCGGATAAAAACACTGATCATAGAAATAGATAAAAAAGACTGGCTATGCAGCAATCTTACCTACCCCTCCCCTCTGCAACTCTCTCACTCCAGAGATCAGCAGGTTTTTAATCACATCATGTAGAACCCAAATCAAGAACATGTTTACGAGTTAACTATTCGTGACCCCACCAGAAATATGTCCATGTGGTATGAAGAGGTAAATATACACAATATGTTCAAGTGGGTGTAGTTATTAGACTGACATCATGCATATCATGCATGGCCTTAAGCTATATATTTAAATTTATAACTAATTCTACGTCAATTAATCTGTCGTCCAGATTCTATTGAATAGTATCATGAAATTGTCATATATCATAAATGTGATAGCTACGTCTAGACATACTCGACTCAACCGCGGCACAGTGCCCTTGTAAAATCTGAAAATACAAACAATATCATCTGTGATTACAGGCTGCATTTCAAGACGGAGAGTACACAGGACATGACTTTTCATATTTGATATTTTATCCATTACTTGTACATCAAAGGGAAGAATCAAATAAAATTCCTGCCTCCTCAGGCAATGCTGCATCATTTTTTTGACACTGCATCATCCCCTGTTATTGGCGACAGCAAGAAAAAAAAGAAGAAAATTATTCATTTTTTTTTTCATATTTACACATTTATCTCAACGTTTTTGCCAAAATACTGTTCTTAAACATAGAGTCAGTGTCTTGTTTTATTTGAGCAAAATAGTATTGTTGAAGGCTGACTCTTCAAGTAACTCAAAGAACATTGTTGGTTTGTAAGCAAAGAGAAAGAACTAAAAATATTTTTAAAAAATTCTCCCTTCATTTTTTCCCCCTAAAAAGTGTCTGTGAAGCTAGAGATTAATTAAGTGTCTGTGAAGTTAGATATTAATTAAGTGTCTGTGAAGTTAGAGATTAATTAAGTGTCTGTGAAGTTAGATATTAATTAAGTGTCTGTGAAGTTAGAGATTAATTAACTGTCTGAAGTTAGAGATTAACTAAGTGTCTGTGATTAAGTGTCTGAAGTTAGATACTAATTAAGTGTCTGTTAAGTTAGAGATTAATTAACTGTCTGAAGTTAGAGAGTAATTAAGTGTCTGTGAAGTTAGATATTAATTAAGTGTGTGGAGTTCGAGATTAATTGTCTGTGAAGTTAGATATTAATTAAGTGTCTGTGAAGTTAGAGATTAATTGTCTGTGAAGTTAGAAATTAATTAAGTGTCTGAAGTTAGAGATTAGTTAAGTGTCTGTGAAGTTAGATATTAATTAAGTGTCTGTGAAGTTAGAGATTAATTGTCTGTGAAGTTAGAAATTAATTAAGTGTCTGAAGTTAGAGATTAGTTAAGTGTCTGTGAAGTTAGATATTAATTAAGTGTCTGTGAAGTTAGAGATAATTAATTAAGTATCTGTGAAGTTTGAAGTTCGAGAGTAATTAAGTGTCTGTGAAGTTGGAGATTAATTAAGTGATCATCCTTGACCAAATTAGAGGTGATACTTACGCTCTTGGTCCTTCATGTCTCATTATTTGCACGACACAGTCTATGGTGTTTTTATACTTGGAAGCCTCTAATCCCTGTAAACAGAAATAGATTGTCAACAGATTGTTTGTCAAAGGAACTAAACTGGAAGAACATAAGTTGTATCCAGGCTATAAAATGATCTTACATACCCATCTCCAGGAGTGATCGTACATATATTTTGGAATGGATGTTCATTTGCTAGGAAAGATTGTCCGTATCTTTTAACCTAGCTGGGACATTATTTCTGATTTGTATGTAACATACATGTAGGAAGGAGACATTTCCTAAAGCGAAGCAGAAGAGAATTAAGGGACATAGTTACTGGGACATTCTCACCATCAACTCCGGTGAATCTAAAGTAGAGTATGAGGGAGCTAATTGAATTGTTAACAATACAGACATTGATGTTCATCATGACTGTGGCCACCAGTTGCCAATCCTAAATCATGCAGCACCCACTCTCGCTACCAGGCCCTTCCCTCCCCCTTCCTCTTCAATCGTCAGGAGCCCTGGTAATCGGCTCCACTGAACACACTGATCTATTGATGACATCACATACTCTGTCAGCCAATCAAGTGGTTCTCTTTGCTCAGTTCAAAGCAGAGGTCACAGGGGGTCAGGCATTGATGGTAGACTGTCAGTGTGCATCACTTGACATCTCAGCCAATCAAGCACGCGAGTCACATGGCCGCTCCATATTCGGTGGTTTTTATGAAGGTCCGGGGATATGAAATTATTTTGCCATTTGCCATGAGCTCAGCATGTGTGTTAGACTGGTTGACCATGGTCGAAAGAAGGTAGACCATGGTGTTCGCAATGACGGCATCACTCGATTTAAGCATTACCTGAAAATATAGTTCATTAAACTGTTAAAGATTTGGACCATCTCATTATATTGTGTTACTGAAGTTACTTACCTGCATTCTAGTTTTGACCACATCCACAGGAGTGTTACCAAATACAGAGGCAGCCCCAGCCACAGCACCAAACAGACCGACCAATAATGTGGGTACATGTTTCTTCTTATCCTCTCCCCTGTACATGTCCTTCAGTGTCTCCATGACAAAGAAACGGATAGCTTGGTTACTACCCTGTTTGATTATTGTTGGTGTCAATCCCTGATATGTTCCTCTGATACCTGCAACAAAATCAATGTGTACATAGCCATTCAAACACACGGCATCACCATGATAACATCTTAACCATGCCATAACCACATATCATTAACCATTCTGACATGATGTCACATCTTAGCTATTTAATCACATCATCACACATCCGCCACTCTGACATGTAATGTCACATCTTAGCTATTTAAACACATCCGCCACTCTGACATGTAACTCTGACATGTAATGTCACATCTTAGCTATTTAAACACATCATCACACATCCGCCACTCTGATATATGATGTCACATGTTAGCTATTTAAACACATCAATGATCACACATCCACAATCTGACTTTTAATGTCACATGTTCGCTATTCAAACACACATCACATATTAGCCATTCTATCCTATGATGTCACGTCTAAACTATTCAAACACGTCATCACACATCAGCCACTCTTGACATATGTCACGTCTTAGTAATTCAAACACATCACACATCCGCAATCTGGCATATGATGTCACGTCTGAACTATTCAAACGTGTCATCACACATCAGCCACTCTGACATATGATATCACGTCTTAGTAATTCAAACACATCATCACACATCCGCAATCTTGCATATGATGTCATATCTTAACTAAACACGTCATCACACATCAGCCATTCTTACCTGTCACATGTTAGCTATTTCAAACATGTCATCACACATCACATCTTAACTATTCAAACACTTCATCACACATCAGCCACTCTGACATGTCACATGTTAGCTATTTAAACACATCATCACACATCAGCCCCTCTGACATGTCACATGACTCACCCTGTTGCCGGATTATTTCCCGCACCCCGTGGAAGAAGCCTTTATATTTGGGGTTAGGAGAGGTTTGGTCATGTATAAATTTGACCTTGAGTGTCTCCATGGGAGTGACAGCGAGTATGGCTTCAGATACACCAGCACCTAAAATCATCAACAAAAATGAGGATATGTACCTTAAAATATGTATCTCAAGCTTGAATAAAGACACTGAAATTGTATTTTGAAAACAGTACTCAGTATGGAAAAATGAATTTGGCAAGAAAACAACTTTTTGTTTTTTGAACCATGCATGGACATAAGTGACACATATATGATATAGGATACAGTAATTTTTGCCGGTACCCAACTACTGCAGTGTACAGTTGACTCACCTAATCCACAGAGCATCCTTCTACCAGGAGTGAGAGTGCCCGTCTCATCAACATTACGCTTCTTAAACTCTTCAAATGAACCAAACCTGCAGGCAAATCAACATTTATGTGCGAGAAATAAAAAAAAACAAATAAAAAAATAAAATAAAAAACATACAAAATGGGTCTGAAATAGTCGTCAGACATCAGACCTGTCTGATCAAAATTTGGCTTTGTCTCCTCAAAAGTGATTAATTGGCTATTATGCTGGTGTTCAAGTATATACATACATGTGTATCTGATCCAATTTTGGAAAATGACTGATCAATTTGGATTGGCTCATTTCAGCCACAGTGAAACCTGTGATGACAGTGAAACCATCCATAAGATGGCTTGCGAATCGTGTGTCTCCATTATCGCGGAGCGATATCTGGTACTTTACCGGATTCTGTTCATCCGGCAGAGAACAGACTCGAGAAATATGATAAATTACAGGTGTTCATACCACTTCGGGAACAGATATTGTCTGGACTTACAAAATATATAGATTTGAATAACTTTCGTATCATCCAAGAGGTGTGGTGGATCTGTAATTTTGAACAAGTAGTACATCACATGACTCGAAAATGGTGAGTTACGTTGGGGTTACGTAGCTGATTGGCTAGCGAAGTCACGTGGTATTGATTTCTGGAAATTCCCTCTTGCAGTTGCCGAAAGTAGGCTGAAAATGGATACACACGATCCCAGGGTCAGTCTTACCGCGTATAGATGACCGAGATGGTTACAGGTTGCAACAAATGGGTAAACCTTACAAACGTGAACCCTATCAGGTTACACAGGTTTCACTGTACAATGATATTATTGAATATCAGGTGATGATATTGGCATGTTGGATGAAAATTGAGGACTATATTAGCTATAAGATTTGACTGAACATACAACAGCCATTTCGGGGGACAACAATATGTCTAGATTTGAGCCTTTTCAGTTGCAAACAAAGACTCAGACAATAGCTTCCTACATGAAGTATCTACCATAAAATCATGACCACAAAATAAATACATAACTGTTATTGATGTCAAGATATGCATTAATACATTACACTTACTGAGTTTCAGTTCTTGATTCTTGATTTGAATGATTTGTGATAAGCAAATCTGTATTTAAACAGATCAGATATATAATATTCAATTAAAACTTGTACCTGACAGCCGATTTGGGTACAGATCCATAAACTAGAACACTAAGACCACGGTACAGGCCCCTGACACCATGCTCTTTAACAGTCACTTTTACACAGTCTATCGGGCCTTTGAAACGTTTTTCTATGCCCGCCCGTTCATCTAGTTGTAATTGCGTTTTCACATATTCTGTGGGGAATGTTATGCAGATCTCCAGCCCGCCAGTTATACCACCTGAAATGCAACATGAACAATTTAGATACAATTGAGCGAAAGTGGTTGCAACGAAGACCGTTTATAATGATAATTCATTTGTCAAAATAATCTTGCATTCAGGGAAGTGGACACCGATGGACTAATAATCAAAACTGTACTATCATATTCATTTTAAACATGATAAAGAATGAAAAATTTGACCACAACAAAATAAATGTTTCGTCAATACATCAAGATGGCAGGCCTACATGTAATCTGACTGAACTACTGATGAAACAATTGAGAAGTTCTGCTGTGTGACACATCTACATGTACATGTATACAGATAATGTATGTACATCTCACATAAACATGATACATGTACATGAGTGAATAGTATTTAACTTGGCTTTCAACCATTTCCCAGTCATATCGCGATGCCTAAATGTGACAGTGCACATAGTGAATATGGTGATTATTTAAAAAATTATTTATGTACATGTATCTCATGGAATGTATGAAAAACATGATGCAATATTTTCATGGGTCTACTGTCTAACAATAATGACAATGTTGGACATGCCTTTGTGCCAGGATATGTGCATATAAATTAACTACATGTACATGTATGTACATGTAAGCTCAGATACATGTGAAAGCATGATCAGTGCTGACAATGTAATAATCATTGTTCCACATAGATTCTCATGATTGTATGTAGGCCCCCGTGTTTTAAATGATGGGACATCATCGTCAAGACAGTGAAATGGACACAAAATAATATGCCAGCATCAAGGTTGTCTACAAACAATCCAGACTTGTAGCACAAATAATGATATATTTGCTATGCTGGGAATCATAGCAGAAAAACATCTGCAGTACTGATACATCGGTCTTCAGTGGATTAAAAATAGATGGAAAGGAATGGTAAGGACATAAAGTAGTCCTAAAGTTGAGTTACCATGGCAACTGAAGTACGAAAGTTAAACTAATCAAGCTACTGCCCAATTCATCAGCGTCTTCCTGGGTTAGCTACATGTATACATGTACCTCCCTAAACAGCGCAAACTTTACTGTTCACATTACTTGTTAGTGATCAAAAACCCATGGTGGCGGTAAACTGACTGGCTGATCAGTTGATTACTGGGTTTGTTAACACAGGGGAATGATCAGGGATGTCATATTAGGCCACAAGAAAAGCTGTTTGTTTCTGGTCATCATGAACCACCTTCAGGCAACTAATTAAGATTTCATTGTCTTGCTAAAATTTCAAGTAGAGGCTCAGTGTTGAAAATACATATGCATGCAAACCATTCCAAAGCAACAACAAATCACTGCATCATGTTGTACATGTACACAGACACCTTTCGCTATCTTTCCCCGCCATGTACATGTACATGTAACGCCAAGCTGTTATGAATGACCTTGGCAACATTTAGTCAAGATTTAGAGGCTCAAATTAACCTGGATCGACTATTCAAACATTGTTTTCCAAATAACAACCCCCGCCTAGAGTATGCCATACAGAGACTGCTGGTACATCTATCACATGACAAATCCTAAAGTGACCTGATACCCCGTGGACTGCGAACAATCTTACTTATTATTATGACCAGCAGAACCATCATATCTGAAGCTTGGTTCTCCCCAAGTCTTGAGATTGCTCACGAGTATCTGTAGCAGGAACGAGTGTAATTTTCAGCAATTAACCACAATCAGGGCTCAAAATTAACACCCTTTTACTTGTCCTGCTCAAGTGAAATTTGCATGGGACAACCAACCTTAGTAATGTTGTTGCTCAGTGGCAACTACCTTAAAATTATGACAATCACATCCTTCAGCTTAATGGGTGCATTATACTTTGTTGAATGATACACTCATGACAGTGTAGCTTACTGGGTGCAAAATACTTTGTTGAAAGTTACACTCATGACAGTGTAACCTCTCTATAACACTGTTGTTGGGAAACCAAATTTACACCACCTTATACATTTTCAGCCTTATACAAAAAGGATTGAAATTATATGCGTTTTATTACTTTGGGACACCACAGCACCCGCCTAAAATCAGAATCTGTGCTACATGTATCGAGGCACCTTTTTGTGGAGCTAGACTGTAGTTCATAGGAAATCCATGAAATCCATTTTGATTACTTTTATCATGAATTGGCTGTTATTTACATTAATATACATGTACATGTAGGATGTGAAAAAGATTGTTGTTATTATTATTGTTGTTTTTTCTTCCACCATCTTGGAGTAGAGTTACATAAGGGCAGCTAACTAGACATATTTTACATGCCATAACTGTACAGACATTATTATCTCCCCTTATATGTGACAGAAAGCAGTTAATTGCCAGACTGTTGGTTGGGGTCGAGGATAGTTCCCATGGCCCACAATCAAGTAGCCTAGCTGTAGGGCTCAGCTGTGTTATTTGTTGGACTTGAAAATTTTCCAGCAATTTCCACATGTTGTTGGGGCACTGTATTTACCCGTCCAACAATTTACGAGGTAGAAAAAACCTGTCCGAAAATAACGAACTGGCACAGACGAGGATCGAACCCGCCATTCTTTGCTCCATAGTCAGGCATCTTACTCATGAGCCATGGAAGCAGCTGAACGCAACCGTTGGATTTTTTTTTATATACCTAACACAAACCTAACCCTAATCCCAAAACCCTAACCCGTAACCAGTTAATACTGATTTAACGCCAATTAGCGCAAATTTGCATCCTAATTAGAAGTTTGCATCCTAATTAGATGTAATCATGCTTGAGAACATTCATCAGACCTCAGTCGCGTGATTTCATGGCCTAGGCTACTTGGGCCATGGGAACTATCCTTAAAACTCTTTGCCCCATGATGACGCCATTTGACGCTCCTTTCTAAACCATACAGGCTTTTCTAGGCTGCCCCATAGAACTTTTCGGTGATCACCTGTAAATTGTCAGGTACAAATCTATTGGAGGGCTGGGGTCAAAGGTTTATTAATTTTTTTTATTACTTTTACAATGGCCAACAATTTAGCATGTTTAATATTTTCTGAAATAAAATATTATTGAATGAGGTTAATTAATTATTTTATTACATAAGGCGTCAAATGGCGTCATCATGGACTAGGAAGGGGCGTCACCATGGGGCAACGGTAGTAAGCCTCCATGGGGCAAAGAGTTAACCGTTGGGTGGATACGGTTCTCTCTTGTTTGATTCAAAATATACATTTGAAGTTCATTTAATTTAGTTTCTTTGACAAATCTGTTATCCTTTGAGACAATTGTTTCATAAAGTAAGAAATGAAACAAAATCACTTTGGGCATTATGTTTTATTACTCAAACAGGATAGAAACAAGATCAGTTCTAATTTCTCCTTCAATGACAATTGTTCTAAATTTCACATTTTCTGTTAAAACTGGTTTTCGCTAGAAAATGGCTACTAATAAAAAGTAGGAACTACATGTAGTTACTTTTGTGATTATCGGAAAGTTGATTGTTTGAAGTTTAACGTCGCACCAAACCTATTGGTCACACGGTGACGAGGACCCAAACAAACATACCCTAGCAAAACCCTAACCCTAGCAAAAACCTAACCAAAACAACAAAATTTTTTGAATTTTGAAAATTAGGCTCTACAGACACTGGTGATCACAATGGATCGTCAGAGAGCCTAATTTGTTTGGCTCTTTAATCTACCTCCTGTGCCAGAACATGGTATGGTGAACCATGCTGCCCTAAGCTGTAGGGTGATTTAAAGGAAAGACACAAAAGGTAAATAGAAATATTTTGGGACAACCAGAATGTCGACAGTGTGGTTGTCCATGGACAACAACTGAAAAACTTAATTTCGACCCCTGAACTGTGCACACGGAATACGTATTGGGAAATCGAAAATAGCTCATCCCAACACATTTCGTAACCTGGGCTCTGTGCCATTTGTGCCATTATGATCATGATAACAATGTATGAAACAAATGCAATATCATGAAAACTCCAGCCTGGTGTTCTCGCCCATCATTGTTTGGATCATCCCAAACCCTTAAACCATATGAACAAATTAACATGGCCACTGTACAATGTGAAAAGCACAGAAACATTTATTGGCTTGGCCTAATGGTGAAAATCAATAAATTGGAGACTTGAGCCAGGGTGAAAAGAATCAATATAGACAGGCATGGTCATACAGCAAGTTTACTCTACTTCACTTCTTATACTGTAGCACTCTTTCTTAGCACTGACAAACGTCCATGTGAATATTAGGAAGGGCTGAATGAGTGGATCTTAGCATAAATCATTCAAGTGTGAAATATCGCAAAATCATTATTATTCAGTAACTCCATACAATGTATGATCAAACATCATTCGCATATATTTCCATTTTCTGTTCCACATACAGAGATTTTCCTGCAGACAAAGCTGAAACCTAGATTTATAGACTATCTGGTCAAGGTCTAATGGATAATGACCACAGGGTCACCATATTCTACATCCTCTATATGATCTAGAAGGTCACACTGACAATCTACAAGTTTGACAGCATCTGTCTTACAGTTAGTATGATAAAGTCAAATTCAAGACTACATGTACAGCGTACTATAGTGTAACTTCACTTTAATTTTACTATTAATAAAGGAAGAGTGAGAAATGTGGTGAACACTATTGGTTAGAAACCACAAAAAAAATCACCTGACTTAATATGTAGGCTAGTAAATTGACTGAGCACATGTACATCTTGAGAAAACTATATTCCATAATATTTGCTGCCACAAATCATGGCACACCACACCATGTAGCCTGGCACTTCTTCCTAAACATATAAAATGTGAGGCACCAGGGTGCTACAACCCTCCAGCCCCTTAACAGTCCAGACCAAGATGTTTTTATGGGTGTAGGAGTTCAGATGCATAGCATGAGAGTTATAGCATGCGAAATGCAAACCCAAGCCACAACTCATGGCATCTTCACACCAAATTTGACAAGAATCCGACAATCTGTAATAAAAAAAATATTTAAGTTGTGATCTTATGGCCCTGGCCTGAAACTTTTTTTCCATTGGGGCTTTTGTCCGCAGTTTACAATGTATCTGTTCGCTGGTTTTTTCCAAATCCCAAAAAGAATGCTGTACTGTTCTCATATTCTTGAGTTCATTATTTTCATAGAATAGCTTTCATTTGGTTTTTTGCTCCTATCTCCAGAACGACAAAAAAATTGAGAGCTGAAACTCGGTGACTTTTTATCAAATTCACACCAAAAAATCGTCCAAGAAAGCTCTTTTTGAAAATGACGTCACAGTGACATCATGGTGACCATATTGGATTTTCTTACATTTTCTTGTAGAGCTTCACCCAAAGATATAGTGTGGTTAAAGTTTCATCCCTCTAGGCTTAGCGATAGTGAAAAATATATAGGGGGGGGATTTCCTCCTCCCCCCCCCCCCCCCCCCCCACCCCAGGCTGCGGTACACCCCAACTCGCCCAGGCCAGATAGGGTTAAACGTGAACAACATTATCCAGCACATTCCCCTATGTGGTTATACCCCCTGTCCACTAGCAGAAAAAAATTTGGTGCATATAATATACAGTTTTATGTGGATCAGGGAAACAATGCTTGCAAACATTCCATGAATATTTCGGAAGTAGAATGGAAAGAAAACATTTTTGAATACAGGGAAATTATTATGTAAATGATCTGACCACGACTTGATTTTAGAAACTTACCACAAGGCCCATAATCTTTAATGTTGGAATTAAACCATGATACAAATGAACAGAAAAGTGGACGGACAGACAGACAAATGAGGACCTGACCAATGAAACATACAAAAGGCACATCCACACATTACATTCTATATTGGACAGACATGACAGAAGTTTCGTCGGCCTGCCTTCCGTAGTTCTCAAGATATGGAGTCAGGGGGGAAAAGTGGATGAACAGACGGGTTGACAATACCCCTGAACCAATCTGGCTGAGGGGTAAAAATTCAACATACATTCCCCACCATTTATTTTTCGAGATAAGACCGCCAGATATAAGGTCATCCCACCCGACCCCATTATCATGATTATGGCAAATTCTGGAGGTGGCCATGCATATCAAACTTGCCCAGATTTTGTTCCGAGTAAAAGTTGAAAAGGTGATTTGATATTTTGAGAGTCAAATATTATAGAAACATTTTAAAATACATCACAGACCATGACTGGTCCAGTTAAATATTATGGCCAATCAATGTAAATCGCTGGAAGTGAATTCCTGATAATAATCTTGGATCCAGAAAATTCAATGGTGGTTTGGGACTCATTACCCAGGATTTGCAGAACATTACTTTGGTTTAATCCTTACTGACTGCATGTACACTAAATGATGAAAAAAGTGATAGAGCATGTGCGCGGTATATCAAATGTTCTGTATGCAACAATACATGTACATGGGGGCTGTTGGTTTGTGTTTCTCAGCGCCGACACTCTGGTATCATAAAAGAGAAGATGTATTCACCACTACTACATGTATCATATAAAACTTGGCATAATCTTTTCATCTGACAACTACATGTACTTTGTTGTGTAGTTCAGCGTGATTGATTAAAAATACAAGATTTAACCAGAAAAACCATGCAGCTTGCACTATTGGAATATTTTCCAGTGCTGATGGATGATAATTCGGTCAAGGGATGTAATTCGGTTAAGGGAGGTAATAGTTTTCATATAACCCGAACTTCTTACATGCGTAACTTATAAATCTACTGGTGGCAATTAATGTTAAATCAAACAGGTATCAATCAACCTGTGGTAAATAATGTTAATCCAACCAGTTATCGTCGATCGAGCAGTGACAATTAATTTTGAACCAACCTGCCAGTTACTGATGAATCTTTGGCAAATAATAACTAGAGCCTTAGGCACTGAAACGGAGCTATTTAAATGTAAAATAGGCTGTTGGAATAATTCCACTAACTCTTTGATGTTCCATCCCATGGCAAAGAGCCATTCTTGTAGTCTCACACATTCCTCTCAACAAGGATCTCTAGTGCATTAGTGTAATTGCACACATATATATATTAAAAAAAAAAATAACTTGTGACCGCTGGGACAGACATTTATTATGAAATGAACCTGATGAAATGATAAAATAATGTCTTCACTGCATGTTATCAATATTTGTAAAAAATTCCACTTTTTCCAGATAATAGAAAGTATATCCTTCAGCAGTAAATAACAATACGAAGCTGCGCATCTGAAAACCCCTCGGCTCTGGGTACATTCATAAATTAATGTATTCAATTTGAACCAAGATGTCTGGAACACCAAGCAGTAAAGTCAGAAATATACAGATTATCAAAAATTTTACAATTAGGAATGACCCCCAAGGTTGCCGTCCAATCATAGAAACCGGTATTCATTACATAAGTTTCTTGATGCATCAATGATGTATACCAAATTTTACATCGAGCATTTGAACGGTATCAGAGATGGAGACCATTAATGATTTCGCATAAATTAAAGATGGCCGCTCATCCTTCCAGCCACTCAGAGGAACTGATGTGGTTATTAATTGAAAGTCTCTTGATACATTGATGCTGTATACCAAGTTTCGTATAGAACACTGAAATGGTATCAGAGATATACATCATTAAAGATTTTGCATAAATTAAAGATGGCCACCAAGGTTTCCGTCCAACCAGAGAAACCAGAACTGTCATTTGTCGTAAGTCTCTTGACGCATCGATGATGTATACCAAATATTACATCGAGCACTCAAACGGTATCAGAGAACGAGATCATTAATGATTTTGCATAAATTTAAGATGGCCGCCCATCCTTCTCCCCACTCAGAGGAACTGATGTGGTTATTCATACATATTCTTGATACATCGATGCTGTATACCAAGTTTGGTATAGAACACTTAAATGATATCAGAGATATATATCATTAAAGTTTTTGCATAAATTAAAGATGGCCACCAAGGTTTTCGGTCAATCAGGTCCCGATTTAAAGTATCTGTATATGCATCGATGATGTACATGTATACCAACTTTCATATAAAACGATTGAATGGTAACAGAGATATGTATCATTATCGATTTTGCATAAATTAAAGATGACCTCCAGGATTTCCATCTAATCAGAAAAACCGGTTTGGTAATTCATTGAAAGTTGCTTGATGTAACGATGATGTATACCAAGTTTTGTATTGAACAGTTGAATGGTTTCCGTGATATGGATCATTATCCATTTTGCATAAAATTAAAGATGGCCGCCAAGGTTTCCACCCAATCAGGTCCCAATTCAATAGGCTTCTGGTCCTTGACTAGGTAAATAAGAATACCAAATTTGGAATTCTTCAGTGGAACCGTTTTCCGGCTATCTCGCTCATGTACTGACGTACGGACCTACGAACAGACGGACGTATAAGACGACAATACCCCATGGCCAAAATTGGCCGAGGGGTAAAAATGAGTATTGAGATACAATGTAAAATCCTCATGGTTAGATGGACTGGAGCTATGCTGGGATGCATCCGCTCATGGCATCATATTATATACATGTATCTCCTCCTGCAGTACACCCCTAGTATATTACAGTTCTATTTGGTTATCTCTCCTGTCACCTTACATTTTCAAACACAGCTGTCTGTGATATGCAGAGCTCTTTCTGTAGATCAGGGGGAAATGCTTGCAACATTCCATGAATATTTCAGAAGCAGAATGGAAAGAAAACATTTCAGAATACAGGGAAATTATTACGTAAATGATTTGACCACCACTGGATTTTAGAAACTTACCATAAAAAATTAATGCAGAGGGTCTTGAGGGGTAAGCTTAAATGGTGAAAATTCCAAACTGTACCTCAACACACATATTTCATGAAAATGTAAATGAATACAGGCAAAGTGAAATATCCCAGTGTTTTCTACAATGAATTACACTTATACTGGTATTATTTAATACTAAATTACTGCCCAAACACGCTTTCTAATGAGAATGAGTTAGTCCCACAAAATCACTCAACATGTGCCTCTCAAAATCTGTGATTTAGCAGACTACATATTTTGAGCACGAAAGTAGTGCCACTGGAAAATGAACGAAAACACGCATAAAATTAGATAAATGAAAATGTAACTTAAACATATCAGACCTGCAACTATACGCGAACATTAAAACCACAGAAACCTGGACACTCTAAATAAGGAAGTTTCAGACCTCTTTCTTGTCGTGTAAGAACTCTATCCTTTGCTGTGTTAGCAAGACACAGAGCCGGTGCTCAATTTTTTCTGACTATAAGACAGGACCATTAGTCCCTACGGGTCTACATCGCCCCGTGAAAAAAGATAGTACCACGGCACTGCAGCTCATCTGGCTGTAACTGGAGAAAGTAGCTGTGAAAAATTTTTACTAAGAACTGCAATAGATGAGTTTCTAACTTGTGTTGTCCCCCCTGAACACTAAATGATCCATGCAGTAATTTCCTGAGATTTCATGGTAACAAAGTTTCATGGGAAATTCAAGATGCGGCCATACTGGAATTTCGAAAAGGCCCAAAAAAGGTATCTTGCACAACTGGACCACAAGGGGAACCTGTGACAAAGATCCATAAAGTAATTTCCTGAGAATTCACGATAACAAAATTTCATGGGGAAATTCAAGATGGTCGTCTGGTGGCCATATTGGATTTTCAATTCGGACCAGAAAAGTTATCTTGCACAACTTGACCCCAAGGGGAAGCTGTGGATCAAATTTGAGAAAGATCAATGCAGTTATTCCTGAGAAATCGCGATAACAAAGTTTCATGGGGAAATCCAACAAGGCCACCTGGTGGCCATATTGGATTTTCGAATCAGAGCAGAAAAGGTATCTTGCACAACTAGACCCCAAGGGGAATTGTGTATCAAATTTGAGAAAGATCCATGCAGCAGTTCCTGAGAAATCACGATAAAGTTTCATGGGGAAATCCAAGATGGCCATATTGGATTTTCGAATCAAATAACAAAAGGTATCTTGCACAACTAGACCCCAAGGGGAACCTGTGTATCAAATTTGAGAAAGATCAATGCAGCAGTTCCTGAGAAAACGCGATAAAATTTCATAGGGAAATCCAAAATGGCCACCTGGTGGCCATATTGGATTTTTGAATCAAATAACAAAAGGTATCTTGCACAACTAGACCTCAAGGGGAACCTGTGTACCAAATATGAGAAAGAGCCATCCAGTACTAGTTCCTGAGAAATCGCAATAACAATGTTTCATGGGGAAATCCAAGATGGCTGCCTGGTGGCCATATTGGATTTTTGAATCAGACCACAAAAGGTATATTGCACAACTAGATCTCAATGGGAACCCGTGTACCAAATTTGAGAAAGATCCACGTAGTAGTTCCTGAAAAATCGCGATAACAATGTTTCATCGGGAAATTCAAGATGGCCGTTGGATTTTTTAATCGGACCACAAAAGGTTATCTTGCACAACTAGACCCCAAGGTGAACATGTGTACCAAATTTGAGAAAGATCAATGCAGTAGTTCCCGAGAAATCGCGATAATGTTACATGGGGAAATCCAAGATGGCCGCCTGGTGGCCATATTGGATTTTTGAATCAGACCACAAAAGGTATCTTGCACAACTAGACCCCAAGGGGAACCGGTGTACCAAATTTGAGAAAGATCCATGCAGTAGTTCCTAAGAAATTGCGATAACAAAGTTTCATGGGGAAATCCAAGATGGCCGCCTGGTGATCATATTGGATATTCAAATTGGACATAAAAGGACGCATGTTGTACAACTAGACCCAAAGGGGAGCCGGTGTACCACATTTGAGAAAGATCCATGAAGTAGTTACCGAAAAATAATGATGACAAGATTTCACTGGCAAATTCAATATGGCCACCATGGCAGCCATATTTAAAATCGTATCGACACCGCATGAACAAATTCTGGTGTACTCATTGGGGGGAACATGCATGCCAAGTTTCAGCTTAATCGGCCAAGCGGTTTCAGAGAAGAAGATGTTTATGCACGACGGACGACGCACGATGGACAATCAGGCCATGACATAGGGCCTTCGGCCCATGAGCTAAAAAAACCTACGTACAATCATCCAGTGGCAAATCATGTTAAACCAACCAGTTACCAATCGACTATTGGAATTACTGTTAAACCAATCAATTACTAATCAACCATTGTCAAGTGATATTTATACCAACTAACCCATAAACCAATGGCAATTAATATCAAACTAATGTGCATTTAATGTTAAACCAACCAGGTACGCACCAAATTTGTCAATTATTGTTAAACCAGCCAGTTACCGATCAGCGAGTATGAACTGATGTTAAACCAACCAGTTACCGATCAAGCCATGGCAATTCATTTAAACCAACCAAGTACTGATCTATGTACATGCTGTGACACATGTTGAATCCACAATGGCAGGGGATACATTGTAACAATCAAACTCAAAACAGATTTACCACGATTAGTATTTATTACCAAAACTGACAGTGTGCATACTGTTTGTGGCGATCACACTAATTTGTAATCAATTTACAGTGATTTCCTGTGCTAATTCAGTTCTCAAGTATGGATAACTTGTACAAATTGATTTTCTGGCTGTGCTGAAAACTATGTTAATCTGGTATGAAGGCAGAGTGTCTATAAAAACAGCAACCAGCATATTCTATACACTCTAATAACACCGACCAGAATCAATAAACACACCTGATGGAGCAACAATAATACACCTTTGAATGTAATATTTGTTCAATTGGATACATGATGACCAATAAAAATGATGAAACATATCCAAGTGTAATGTAGCTCAATAACTTGCATCGATTGGAGGCTACAAATGGAGCTTAAAATTTTGTTAAATATGAACACATGTCCATAGTGGGATAAAGAGACAAAAGGCACGAAGCTCTCATCTGAACGAGGAAACATTCAAATACGTCTGAAGGGGCTGAACATACATGTAGACCTGATGATGGGGGTAAATCAGATGGGCCAGGGGCAAACTCAGATCTGATTTGAAGGGGCAAACAGATATCTGATGGAGCAAACTTGGTCTGATGGAAGAAACTCAGATCTGATGGAGCAAACTCATGATGGAACATGTACATGTAGGGCAAACACATATCTGATAGCAAACTCAGATCTGATGTAGCAAACATTTATCTGATGGAGCAACCTCAGATCTGATATAGCAAACTCAAATCTGAAGGGACAAACTTATATCTGATGAGACATACTCATATAGATGTCTGGTGTGACAAACTCATACTTGGTGTGACAAACTCAGATCTGACGTAACAACCTCAGAACTGCTGGGGCAAACTCAGATCTGATGGGACAAACTCACATCTGATGGAGCAAACTCGGATCTGATGTGGAAAACTCCATCCTTGTAGGGCAAACTCAGATCAGTAGACCCAAACTCAGATCATCTGATGTCCATGCAACTCAGATTTGATGAAGCAAATTCAGATCTTAAGACTGGAGGTATGATCTAAACTCTGATAATTGGAGTAAACTCAGATCTGATGAGGAAAAGTCAGATCTTATGTTTGAGCAAATGTTCACACATCTGATAGGGCAAACTTAAATCTGATGGAGCAAGCTCATACAAGTATCTGATGGAGTAAGCTTAGATCTGATGTGGCAAACTTAGATCTGATGGAGCAAACTTAGATCTGATGGAGCAAACTTAGATCTGATGGAGCAAGCTCATACAAGTATCTGATGGAGCAAGCTTAGATCTGATGTGGCAAACTTAGATCTGATGGAGCAAACTTAGATCTGATGGAGCAAACTCAGCCAGATGGGGCAAAATTAGATCTGATGGAGCAAGCTCATATATTATGGAGTAAACTCAGATCTGATGTGGCAAACATGGATCTGATGGAGTAAGTTTACTCAGTCTCAGCCCACACAATTCGGAAAACTCGCCTCGGCAAAAATAATGTCATATCAAAATGATTCGTATTGAACACCATGTTAAATATTGCTGAGGTGAACTGATTTTGCCAAGGCATTTACCTCGGCATTTGCTGATTGCCATGGTAAATTGAGAGGGCTGCAGTCTGATGGGGCAAACTTAGATCTGATGGAGCAAACTCAGATCTGATGGAGCAAATTCAGATCTGATGTTGCAAACGCAGATCTGATGGGACGCACTCAAATCTCTGGTTGACTCATATTTGATGTGGCAAAATCATATCTGATGGGACCAACTCAAATCTGATGGAGCAAACTTGGATCTGATGTGGAAAATTCCGTCCTTATATGGCAAACTCAAACCTGTAGTCCAAAACTCAGTTCTGATGCTCAGGCAAACTCGGATCTGATATAAGGGCATACTTGGATCTACTGGAAGAAAACTCAGATCTATCCTATGCTATCCTATGCTTTAACCAAATACCACTCACCTCAAACCAGAAAGCCTACAAACTCGGATTTGAGTGAGCGAGTGACGTCGCTTTCATCTATATTTCATATCAAGACAGTTGGTATCAAACGCCGCTTTTTGAATGTCGCAAGTGACATCAAACATCACTTTCAACTATATTTTAGTCATATCACGATGGTTGGGTCCTACTCCTTTTCACACCCGAGAACCCCACGTTAGGATCCTATTCCTTTTAACACCCGCATGGGAACCCCAGGGGTGGGGTCCTATTCCTTTTCACACCGGGAACCCCACGAGTGCCCCAGTTAGTCGCCTCTTACAACAAGCTGTCTGAGAAGCTGAGGCCTATTCTTAACATGACCTTGTGTGTGCACAATGACATCCCAGGTTAACCCCGTCAGCCCCACGGGGCAACTTGGATTTAATGGAGCAAAACATGGATCTGATGTGCCAAGCTCAGATCTGATGGGGCAAACAGCTCTGATGGACCAAACTCAGATCTGATAGGATACCACTCGGATCTGAAGGAGGCAAACTCAGATCCGATGGGAATCGGGATGGGGCAAACAACGATGTAATGGGGCAAACTCGGATCTGATCGGGTTATAGTAAACTCAAATATAAAGCCCTGGGTAATCTCAGATTTAATGATAGGAAAAACTCAGATCTAATGGAGGATCACTGAGCTGATGGGGTCTGATCCCAGATAATGCTAAACTTAGATGAGAGAAACTCAGATGATCATCGAATGCGAGTTATGCAAACCTCAAATCTGACTGGGGTAAATTCAGAACAAATGGAGTATTGCTCTATCGGATCATGAGACAAACTCAGATTTAATAGGGGTAAAATCACAAATTGACCAATGAAGACAATCACAGCTGATTTATATTGAAATTATATGTAAACCAGTAAACTACAGGTCAAGGCAGGATCATATAAATGATAATATTTTCTCTTGTCTCTACTGTCATGAAGCAATGTTATCACCGGGTATGTGATCACAAAAAAAAATTAAAATGAAAAAAATAAATATTTAAAAAATTAAAATGAAAAAAAGACCTACATGTACTCACCATAGATTGTTACCCCAAACAAATAACTTTTTTAAATTTTGGCATTATGTGCACAGTCATTAGACCTGGAAGGTGGGAGAGGGGGGATTTGGTTTATAATGTTACACTCAAGGTTATTTCACTCATAGTGGCAGCCATTTTGGTTGGTAGAGGAAATCGGAGAACCCGAAAGAAGCCACCACCGATCGACAAGTAACTGGCAAACTTTCACACATGCACCAGCGGGGCTCAAACCCATGCCAGGTGAGCGGTACGAGGCTAGAGGTCACCAGCAAAGGACCACTTGACTTGGCCCGCCCACCCAGGGTCCCCTTTCCTCAGACCTGGAAATGTCATTAGCTGCATACATGTACAGGCGGCATACATTGTATTACAGTTTAATGTTCAGATCCTACTGGCAGGCAGACATCACAATCTGTGACCATGTGTAAACAACATTATGAGGTTTGAAGTCCACATGGAGTTCACAAATTAACATATTCATACCAGAGACTGACAGCTGGTTAACTAGCACAAACACCTGTTTATACCTGTCTGGGTGAGATAGGCCTACAAACAGACACAAAAATACACCTAAATGTAGTTTACTCAATAATCACAGCTGTTCTACACAATCTCAGTAATACATTTGTTACAGGACCTGTAAGTGGGTCAGAGAGTATTCCCCAAAATGATACCGCAGTGACTGATCGTGACAGTGCCAGTGAAAGAGAAAAATCGACCATAGAGGTCCATGTCCCCCGCTAGCAGCACCAGTTATGGTGGATTACATCCACCATAACTGGCGCTGCTGCTGCGGGGGCCATGGACCTCTATGGTCGATTTTTTTTTTGTCGATGATATCTCATATCATTGATAAGAGTGAGATTTGAAAATGGAGATATCGCTGATGAGCTTAACATAATCTAATACAGCGGATGGCACCCATATTGGATTATGCACATTCATAAAACATAATACATGACTGTCCTCTCACTAAGGTCAAGGGACTCCCCAAGTTTGAAGTAGATCAGTTGAATCGTACTCCAGCTGTTGTCCGGACAAGATCAAACTGCTTAAAATCCAATGAAATCCAGTATGGCCGATGGTGGCCATATTGGATTAAGCACGTCCTTGAAAAACAATCCTAATCCTCCTCTCAACAATGTCAAGGCACTCCCCAGGTATGAAGTAGATCGGTTGAATCGTTCTCGAGTTATTGTCCAGACAAGATCCAACTGCTTATAATCCAATATGGCTGACGGCGGCCATATTAGATTACGCACATTGCTGAAAAACAATCCCAACCGTCCTCTCACCAATGTCAAGGCACACCCCAAATTTGAAGTTGATCGATTAAATCGTTCACGAGTTATTGTCCGGACAAGAAAATCTAAGATCCAACTGCTTATAATCCAATATGGCTGACGGCGGCCATATTGGATTATGCACATTGCTGAAAAAAAAATCCCAACCATCCTCTCACCGATGTCAAGGCACTCCCCAAGTTTGAAGTAGATCAGTTGAATCGTACTCCAGTTATTGTCCGGACAAGATCAAACTGCTTAAAATCCAATGAAATCCAGTATGGCTGATGGTGGCTATATTGGATCAAGCACGTCCTTGAAAAACAATCCTAATCCTCCTCTCAACAATGTCAAGGCACTCCCCACATATGAAGTAGATCGGTTGAATCGTTCTCGAGTTATTGTCCGGATGAGATCCAACTGCTTATAATCCAATATGGCTCACGGCGGCCATATTAGATTACGCACATTGCTGAAAAACAATCCCAACCGTCCTCTCACCAATGTCAAGGCACACCCAAAGTTTGAAGTTGATCGGTTAAATCGTTCACAAGTTATTGTCCGGACAAGAACATCTAAGATCCAATTGCTTATAATCCAATACGGCTGACGGCGGCCATATTAGATTACGCACATTGCTGAAAAACAATCCCAACCGTCCTCTCACCAATGTCAAGGCATACCCCAAGTTTGAAGTTGATCGGTTAAATCGTTCACGAGTTATTGTCCGGACAACAAAATCTAAGATCCAACTGCATATAATCCAAAATGGCTGACGGCGGCCATATTTGATTACGCACATTGCTGAAAAACAATCCCAACCGCCCTCTCACCAATGTCAAGGCACACCCCAAGTTTGAAGTTGATCGGTTAAATCGTTCACGAGTTATTGTCCGGACAAGAAAATCTAAGATCGAACTGCTTATAATCCAAAATGGCTGACGGCGGCCATATTGGATTACGCACATTGCTGAAAAACAATCCCAACCGTCCTCTCGCCGATGTCAAGGCACACCCCAAGTTTGAAGTTGATCGGTTGAATCATTCACGAGTTATTGTCCGGACAAGAAAATCTTACGGAATTACGGAATCACGGAATTACGGACACCGGTGTTTCTAAGTCCCCCCCCTACTAAGTAGCGGGGGACAAAAAAGCAAGCATTGTGTTTATTGCAATTAATAAATGTTATGAAATTTTCATTTCACCTCCACGAAACAGTCAAAATGTCCACCTATCCTGGATGGCAGGTGTCTAGCAACAGAACTGAAACTTGGCTGGGTGGTGCCTTGTTGGTTGTTAAAAGCGACGCTAAAACTCTTGGACAGATCATTTTTACAAAGAGACGGGTAGAAATAAAATGCATGTACCCATCACATAAATAATATCTTTAAAATTAAATTGATCAAATCTTCTCAAGTTCTGTAAAGTTCCATCTCTACCAAGTTGTATTTGGAGCTGAAAATATCATCAATGTACATGTAATCATTCTGGCAATATTGTTGCTTTCAAAAGCCAAATATTTTGATTAACTTAACATTTAAGCTTACTTATTCTTTTGCAATAATAAGTTCTTGTCCAAGAACATCAGTCAAGGGTATAAACTTAATTAGTCACTACAAATTTGTTCAGAAGAGACAGGTGCTCATTTTTTCTACCTGTCAGTGTCACTGGGAAAAGTATGGGGTACATTTTTTCAAAACATTTCAACCCCTGGCAAACGATAACCAGTTGAGTATTTGAAGAGAAAGTAACATGATTTGATGTAAATGGGAACAGATAGATCTGTTTTTATGTGTGGCCATATACATTGGCTCCATAGCTTTCCGTCACTGAGGAATGAGGCACTATGTTAAACTTTAGCTATGGTTATACCAATATCATATAAGTTGTTACAGTTGTGACAGTTGATTCCATATATACATATGTATCCTACAATCAACGTATGATCACTGGTTACTTTTCTACAGTTAGGCCTAGTGATTTAAATATTTGGGACAATATAGTGAGCGAGTAAATTCATATGATTCAACGTCGCTCTCATTCTCAACTATATTACAGTCCTATAACGACTTTGGGTCCTATTCCTTTTCACACCCGGGAACCTTACGGGTAGGGTCCTATCCCTTTTTACACCCATTCCTATTCCTTTTCACACCCGGGAACCTCATGGGTGTCCAAGTTGGTCTCCTCTTATGACAAGCTGTCTGAGGAGCTGAGACCTATTCTTACCATGACTTGCGGTGTGCACGACATCCCAGGCCAATTAAGCTTTTTGGTATGTACACATACTTTCTAAATTGAACATCGCAGAATCAGAATAAATTGTATTGCTCTTTTGCCGTACCGGTACAAGGCCTGTACAGTACAGACCAGTTCTAAGGACAGCAAAAAAAAATATATTACACAGGCGCGGCGGAGCGACTTGAATATTCGGGGGCCAGACGGGAGTGGGACAAGGAGGGGGTGGCCCTCTCCCTCAGATGGGGGGTGCGGGGGTGCTCCCCCGGGAATTTTGTTGTTGTTGAATTTTAGACTTGATTTAATGCACTTTGGCGCTTCTGAGAAAAAAGGGATAGCATATCTTGCAATAAAACCGACTCAAAAGAGCCAAAAAAAAAAAATCCAATCGGCGTTCTTCAATGAAATTTCCACCATGTTGCTTCGAAAATAATTCGCCGATCATATCTGTCAATTATACCCACCCACCCAAGTAATACTTCAGACTTCTGAAGATGTGATCGTGGGGACGGGGATATTCCCCCGGAAAAGTTTGGAATTACAGACGCTTCTCTACACATATCTGACCCATTTCAAGGCACGTCAGTTACAATCTGGCGGATTATTGGTGGGAGGGGGCCAAAGTGGTCCTTGCTGCCCCCCCCCCCTTTTGGGAGGGGGCGAAAGTGGTCCTTGCTGCCCCACCCCTCCCCACCTCCTTTTTATATTGGAGCTGGCCCCGATGTAGCAACCCCCGGCGCCTGTCACAAGAGGAACCCATGCATTCATCATGTTATAGACATAATTTATGACTCGGAGACTTGTAACCACCTCCAATGTTATATAAAAAGTATTACAAGAGAAAGTCATGCATTATATCATGTTATCTATATAATTATGAGACTTACCACTCGCGAAGTTTTACGAGACTTCCAATGTTATATAAAAAGTACTGGTATTACAAGAGAAAACCATGCATACATCATGTTACCCATATAATTATGAGACTTACCACCTTCAAAGTTACATGTATATAGACTTACCAGCTAGGATGCCTTTCAAAGATTTCTGTGATGGTAATAATGAAAAGCCGGATGACCCTGAGGTCGTCGATGCTGCCATCAGAGGGGCAGAGGGTCGAAAAAACGGACTTTGAAACGTTCTGTTCTTGTTGTCACTCATTGTGTCGGAATGTATCAGTGACAGTAAACTGTGCACTAGATTGCAGCAAATAACAATTACCACCTAACCACAGTGTCAATGGATGAATGAACTAAATATCAATACTAGGATCAACACACACCCGCAAACAATTCACACACATGTCCCCGTACGATGGTGTCATCATCTGATCGGACGACCGCCACGCACTGTGTTATATAGAACCTCCTCGCAGCGCGAGCACTTCAGTCCGGTTGACATCCAGATATCTAGATCTGTGCGGAAAGTGTCAAATCCGCCCACTACACCAACCGCCACCTGTCACCACTAGTTCACCCAAAGCTATTTACATTTTGTATCTGTTTCCTGATAAATACTAGTGGTTCATCAAACTGAATATTCAATCAAAATGAAAAGCCCATAATTGTAATTTAATGTGAAAATAGTACCAGTGGAAGCAGACAAATTGAAGCGTACAAATGCCACTGCAGGCACAATCAGATGGAAGGCGTAGGAGGATGTTTAACATAGACTGGTACCTTTTCCTCTCTTATGCGGGACAAGCATAAACCAGCACATCCTGGCGAGTCAGTGTAGCGATCGACCTATTACGATCGACACACTGAGCGTGAGCGTGTCGTGGCCGAATGGTTAGAGTGTCTGACTCTGACCCGGAGTGCTACAGCTGGCGTGGGTTCGCGCCTAGGTTGTTGTTTATTATTAGCTAATCACAGCGCCCACAATGAGCAGTGAATCACGTACTTCAGACATGTAAATTGTGTCAGTTTGTGACGAGTAAAATTACCAATGTTATTGAGAAAGCGGCGTTGAGCATTGCCGGTGCTTTTGGAAGTTAGAAAACGACCACCCTGTCATAATTTGTTGACATCATATGACCATGCACTGACGCTCATGTGAGCGTGTCGTGGCCGAATGGTTAGAGTGTCCGACTCTGACCCGGAGTGCTACAGCTGGCGTGGGTTCGCGCCTCGCCAGTGACCGATTACATATATACTCGCCTATTCACAAGGCGCTGGACTGATTCGGTGTCCAGGGTAATATGGACTGATGGTGGAACTAGTTGCTACGCTAGACCTTCTCCAGTGGCGGCACTTGGGGAATAAAGTACCTGGGTGTCTTTCAGTGACCGCTATATAAATCCACTCACAGTAGTACATCGCACACACCTGGTCAGAAAAAGAGACGGGTCTATATGTATAGTCAGGAGGTGTCAATGCACTGTAAATAAGTTACTGCACAGCCTGCACAGCACGGGACCTCGACTGCTACTGACCCTGTCTCGACCACCCTAGTAAGCGGCGGGGAGTAGTATATAGCAAATAAATTGAGCCCCTTTTCACCCGGATGTAGTGACGCCATGAGGAGGGTTTGAGGAGGAACTAGTAGCGCCATCTGTACACTCTGGGCGCAAGGGAGACAACTCGATCTGCCAGAGTTTGGCCGCCATCTTGAATTTTTGAGGCGGTGTGCGCTTGGCCGCCATCTTGAATTGTGTGGAAAAGGGGATGTATTCCTCCGCGGTGATGCGGTCCTGGCGGTGATGCGGTTCTCGGGAAAAAGCTTCCGCGGAGAAAAAGTAGTCCCTAGACTTGAAATACGCTCTTTTCAGTCATGTCATGGGTGTTTTCACAGAATAAATAAATGAATAAATAAATTAATTAATTAATTTTAATAAATAAATAAATAAATAAATAAATAAATTAATTAATTAATTAATTTTAATTAATTAATAAACACTTTACAACGAAAGGATCCTAGTGGAACTCTATTTATCTATAGGCAGACACGTTATCCATTACGCCACGAGCTATAGGCTACATATCAAGGTTGAAAATGGCATATATATGTCTACGGCCCATACTGGCGCACTGGCCAATGTTGAACCTAATGGGAAACTTACTTCTATACATTTGCGGTAGGGTTGTTCGGATTTGTTTTCTTAGTCTCGTCATTTACAACATGATAGGAAGTGTCCCGGCACGAAACGTTGAAATTTTTGGAAAAGTACCATATAGCCCATATAGTCCCATACTGGCGCACTGGCCAATGTTGAACCTAATGGGAAACTTACTTCTATACATTTGCGGTAGGGTTGTTCGGATTTGGTTTCTTAGTCTCGTCATTTACAACATGATAGGAAGTGTCCCGGAGCGAATCGGTGAAATTTTTGAAAAAAGTCACTGAGGTCTGTATATAGGCCTATAGGCTGGCTATATATGGGGGTATAGGACCAATGTTTGTCCCACTGGGAAACTTACTTCTATACATTTGCGGTAGGGTTGTTTGGATTTGTTTTTCACGTCTCGTCATTTAGAACACTATGGGAAGGGTCCCGGAGCGAAACGGTGAAATTTTTGGAAAGAGTCACCGAGGCCTGGGTAAGCCCATAGGCCTATAGTGCATGACTATGGGGCTATAGACCCATACGGGGTGGACGTTTTGCGGTCTAGGTGAGCCCCTAATGAACCGATGATGTCGTATGAGGTCTTATTTTGAAGCTCTCGTGAAGGAGCATCCCACTGGGCTAATGGTTCGTCCGTGTTCAATGGTCTGCGCATGCGCAGTCTGGCCGTAGTATAGAAAACAGGCATCTTGGGTGCTATGTGGGTGTATGTTTGGGATAGAGATGGGCTATTCACGGTTCGAATGGGTCGTGTGAGGTATCCATGTGAAGCCTATGTTAGGGAGCCTCTGATGGCGTGGATGTGGGGTAGAAATAGGGTCATTCTGCGCATGCGCGGTAGCCAAAGGGTATGGAAATAGACGTTTTTGTGGTCTAGGCGAGCCCCTCATGGGCCTATTGTGTCGAGTGAGGTATCCATGTGAATCATAGGTGGGGGAGCATCCACCTGGACTAACATTCACGTGGTTTGGTGGGTCTGCGCAAGTGTGTGACGTCACTTCCGGTTTTTCAGAATGCTCAAACACTACCTCCAACTTTCCCGGCCCGCACCCTGGCCCGGCCCGGCCCGGCCGCAGCGCGCGCGCGTTATCCGGACGCGCGCGGGTTGTCCGGAAGTGTGCGCGCGGGACAAAGGTGACATCCAGGTCAAAAGGTCTCCCTTTCGGCAAGGTTCGGCGACAATGTTGCGGCATCGATATATACAGAGCTTGAACCCCAAAAAAGGGGATTGTAAATGAACCTGGGAAGGATGGGCAGGTCCATTTGGACCAATCAGCGGTCGAGAAAAAAGAGCCAATGAGCGATTGATAAAAGAACCAATGGACGGGTACTAGGTACACGTCTACGCCTACATCCGGGTACTGGGATGCTTTCGCCTACGTCCGCGCCTACATCCGGGTTCTTGTACACCCGGGTAATGTTTTCTGGACATGGATGGGTTACCTTTGGCTCCATTCTAGGCCACTGATTGGCTAATACGGTGTTCAAAGCCAGTTTCATGCATTATGCTCATAGAACTTATAGTAATAAACTTATAGTAATAAAATAGTCTTCACTCACCGTCTTCCTTTACACGCACCTCAATGAAATGCCCGCTCCAAACCTAGACCAAAACACGTACTTGGTCTGTGGGCTGATTTCATTGGCTCTCTATTTTACTATAGTGCTCTTGCATTCTAACATTGATGGGTTACATTTTGGCCCCATCCTACACCACTGATTTCAGTTTGACTGAATCTCCACATTGGACATTTATGCATTATGAATAAAACACACAAGACAGGGTGTTTTTTTTGGTGAGATCTCGTTTTGTTTTTTATTCAGTGAAGAACAACAACGTGAGAACAACCACGTGAAAACTGAAGCCCAGAACAAGGGGCTTGTACATTGAAAGAACTGAAGCCCATAACAGGGGGCTTGTAAACTTAAGCCCAGAACAGCGGGCGTGTGTACATTGAAAGAACTTAAGCCCAGAACGGGGCTTGTACATTGAAATGATGGGCGGCCCAGTCATAGACGAGTACATCGCGGTCCTCGGCCTTGGGGTATTCGTCAAACATCTGTACGATGGTAGATAAGGGTCTTCCCCGGCATCGATGGTACAGGTAAACAAGCAATATTGTCCGCACACGCCACTGGTCAGGCTTTGCAACGTTTGACTGTTCCAACACCACGTCTCTGTGCCTTGATCCATGAAGTCTGTTAAATCGGGATGGAGGGGTGGCAGGCCGTACGGGTCAAAGTATTCCCCTGCTGTTCTGTCAAGTACACGGCCACCCAATGTTCACCGGGCCGATCCATCGGGTCCGTGTTGAGAACGTAAGCAGCAGGATACATACGGTCTAATGGGACCACATCTCGGGCGAACACCCCTTGAAAGACCATACGTGTCTCTGGGTCATTCACCAGCACGGTGGTTATCTGGTCTGTATCCATGTTAGGTGGAGAAGTCACACAGCACGTTGCGCGCTTTGTCCACTTGAATGATGTTGTCAAACTCGGCGTAGCAGATCACATTGACGGTGCTCCGCAGGGCTCGTGCAAAGTGGATTTCCAACCGTAAATTGCCTTGCTTGGCGAGGGACAGCTGATGGTCGTTCTCTAAGGTAGGGGTCAAATCGAAACAGAACAACGTGTATCCGTTCCCGTAGTCCTCCCGACTGATGAAATTCCCTTCGTCCTGGTTGATTTGACCGGTGGCTGTAAACAGACTCTGATAGGCTCGAATGAAATTCGCGCGCCCAAAGTTCGGTGTTAAGGCCGTGGCTGGCACCTGTTGTCCATCCACATGCAGGGCCACAAAATTGATGCCGAAATGTCAAACGGATTCTCTGGGTAGGCTCCGCTGAAACTGGTATTTTCCACACAGGCCAGGATCAATCGCTTGGGTAGTTCCCCCAGGAACAGGTTTTCTTTGCTGGCGCTCATATTTCCAGCAGACACAGAGAACACTTTGGTTTGCACACGTCGGATAGGGTACTGGGCTGGTTTTGTTTCCAAGGCTTTCATGTGTCCCAATTGAACGGCTGGATTCGGTTTCACTTTTCGGACATACAGGACTGCGTCTTCGATGACAATCTTATAGTCAGCTGCATGCCCCTCTACGTTAGTGGCCATCAAGGCGAAGGTCGGAGACGCCCGTATCAGTCGGATTTTGATGGGGATCTTGTTCAACAGGTACCGGTCTTGCATGAACATGTCTGCGTGCAGTCGACCTATGAGATCCACCGAGACGCCGTTCGCGGTCAAAGCCTTCCGTTTGCTATATCCCGTATTGTCGTTCTCTGTGCCCATGTGCTCGGCTCTGTCCTGGTAGAATAAAGCGGCTGTCAGTTGAGATTGTTGAGCCTCTCGTCCATGCGACAACAGCGTCTCGATGTAGGCTCGATAGGGGTACGTGTTGGTCGAGTCACTGATGAGTTTGTCGCTGAGAAATATATCCACCTGTTGAAACATCGAGGGTAGCCAGAGATTCGTCGGGCCCACCGTTGCTTGGTCGGCGATTCTGGTGCCATCTCCAGTGACGATCTTGGCTTTCACATACAAGTATGTATGGGCTAAATCCACATAGGCCGTATCCGCATTACTGATGGTGAACTCGATGGGCCCTGTTGCGTTGATGCTGGACAGCGGGAGATGCTCCACCCATAATCCTTGTTCGGCACTGGTCTGTGTGGGCGGGACGGTCCACAAATCAAATTCACTGTTGGTGGAGGGGCAGGACTCGGCGTGGATCAAGGACATGTTTTAAGAAAAGATATCCCGGGTCTTCGATGTGCGTCGTCGCTGGGTCGGTCGTCGACTGGTGCGTGGTGTCGGTGGGGCAGCTCTTTTATTCCCTACGGTACGTTGTGCTTTGGCCACCAAGACGCCTCCCGCTTCTTTGGCCCGCCGTTTCAAGGCTTCTTTGGGTGCCGTACCCCCAAGACATCACCGGCCACTTGCAGTCCACTGCGTACCGCTTGTTTGCCGATTGCTTTCACCCCACGCGTCACCAAGGGCAGGAACGTTTTGACGATGCTCCCGAGTATGTTCCCCAGTCCATGTCCACGTTGCATGCGTGCACCACTAAAAACCGGAAAGCCACCCCCGGCCTGTTGGGCATAATAGTCCATATAGCTGCGTGCATCGCACTCGTAAGGACCTTCATTATGCAAAGTGGGGAGCACGTGCTTGTCGAAAATGAAGTGTCAGCACCACTTTCCCGCGTTCGAATGCCACCGGTCGTCCCGTGTCATCTCTTATATCCACCGTGATCGTGTTGATGTGGGTTTGTCGTACGGGCAGGTAGAGCATGTGGGTGAAACTGTGGGTGACTTGATCTCCATACAACTTTTTAATGGGCACCACCCGTAACAGAGGTGTGTTGATATCGCCCACAATATGGCTGTCCACCACGTCCGAGTAGACGTAGAGTCCGTACATACCCGACTTCATATCCATCGGGATCTCGCCTTGGTGGGCGGTGGGACCAGCGAACGTCCGTAGATCGAAGCCCAGCATTTGCTGTAGGATAGGACTCAGTACGACACTCGCGTTGACGGTGACGATAAGCTCTGCCTTGTCGTTGTGTGCGTTGTAATCGAAGTTCACGTGATTCTTGAAGCGATAGGCTTTGATGGGTTTTGAAGTATTCGTGACCTCCCGTAGAGCCTTATAATGCAACAGTCTTGACAGCCCACCCATGAACTCCTTGGGAGTATCGTATTGGCCTTCGGGGAAGATGAGTCGAGTGTCTTTTCCTTCGTAGGTCAGGTCGTACCACACTTCATTGGCTCGCACGTTGTACCACGAGTAAGGGTATTGGATATCCACGAGGCCACATTCCCATCGTCCAGGTAAATGCAACGGTTGTGGTAATTGAGTCACATACTTGGCCACGGTGTTGTCAGGAAACACATCCAGCGGACTGTTACTGGGTAGGGTGAGGTAAAACATGGCGACTGAGCTGTCCTGCTGCTGCTGTTGGTTTTAATAGGTGTTCCAGACCTTGGGTGGTTGTGTCCGGCGTCGTGTTCGTCGCGTTGACTTGCTACGTGTCACGGCTCTGGAGATGTGGGGTGTCCTGATCGAGGGTGGTTTTTCAAAGGTCTGAAAAGAAGGTGCCCGTTGTGATGATGGTGGAGTTTTGGGGGGTGACTCCGGTTCCCAGTCGGCTTCCCAAGAAGGTTGTGGTGAGAGTCGTGGTGCACGAGTCGGTGATTGCATAAAGGCCCAGCGCTGGGGGTTCCCCACCAATTCCTGTGGTACATGCATGTCTTTCAAGCCTTGAGCGAAGACCTCCCATCCTCGAGGATCCGTGTGCGACCTGCGTTTACGCATCAGATCATTCACTAAATCCGTCATGTGGGTCCCGGGGACCACCTGATTCTGTACCAGGAGTTCGCCTCTATCATTCCAAGTCATGTTAGGATTCTGTTTCATCCGTTGTAATATCAGGCCAGCTTGTTTTTTGAACGATGCAGGTACACTCTTCAGCACTTCGTCTTCCACCCACTGTGGGGCTGTGGGTGGTACCCGTGGTAATGGCGGCTGTTGGAGCGGTGCTGAGGTCGGCGGTGTGTCACGTGGTGGTGGTGGTGGTGGTGGTGGTGGGGTAGAGAGGGTTTTGATTGGTCCATGAACGTCATGTACGGTTGAAGCGTCTCATTGTACCGTTGTACTTTCTCACTGTCGCTTAACCCCGGTCTCTGTAAGATCTGTTGCATCTCTCCATCGAGGGTGTTTATGGTCTTCACCGTAGGTGGGACAGGGTAGGGCGATTGAAGGTTTTGAAGGAATCGGGGTTCGACGAGGACCATTTTTTGCGTGTGGTTCATTGTCGGCCGAAGAGTCCACCCAATACTGGACCCAACACGGAAGCGGCCAACGGTGCTAAGATGGCCCCGAGAAAGCCGCCTTTCTGTAACATCTTTTTCTTTTGTGTTTGAGGGACCCGCTTCTGGACTAAGGTTCGGAGACCTGTCTTATGCTTGGCCAACTTGGTCTTCTGAGCCGGAGTCAGTGGTACGTTGCCTTTAACAGGTTGTACCCGATCTCGCACAGACAGCGTACAAGGTCAGGGTCCGCACCGCGTACAATGGTTCGGACCAACTCGGGTGGGGCCGTCTTCAATACACGGAGCGTGGGAGCGTGCTTCCGTACTCGCGCAGACATCATGTACAACTAATGCTAGAACCCACAACTCTGCTCTTTTTATCTACCTCAGAGACAAAGTCAACCCTGCTGTGGTATTCATTCTTTTCATTATCCCC